>WURS02072248.1:0-10400 GCA_011762765.2 Rhinocypha anisoptera | reverse complement strand
TAAATACTACGGGGACTCGGCACCATCAATTTCAATGGTTAAGAAGTGGTTTACAGAGTTCCGTTGTGGTCGTACCATCACTAGTGACGCCGAACGTTCAGGTCGCCCAAAAGGAGTGATCACGCCAGAAATCGTCGATAAAATCCATGAAATGATATTGGATTTATTTCCACGAAAAAAAACTTGTCATCCTCTGCCATCACGTGGGTGTAAATGCAAGCATTTCGTCCCCTCCATGTTTACATGACGTGTTGTATTTTTTTTGCCTTTCTCCAAAAGCCAATATGTGGACATCATGTTCATGTTTCCAAGTAGGTCCGAGCATAATAATAATTTTTTTTAAATAACCCCATAATTTGTGGTAAACCGGAGCTTAGTGAATCTTGAATGCTGATTCATTTTAATGCTGTGGAAGGGCGCACATAATTTGTTACACTGTAAATGTATGAATAAATATAATGGATTTCAAGTATTCCTTCAATTCTTAGCTCTTAATAAAGAGCTTGTTTCTACCACAATTTTAACAGGAATCCTTATATCTTATACGTCATTAGCGCACAATTTCCCGTGACGATGACTTGTTCAATAATAAGGATAAGAAACTGAAAAGATTTAACATTACTTCTTCTGTTAACTCTTGTTAACTCTTATTATGTAACAGTAACCTGAAAAATTATTTGAGGTTTTCTCGGCGAATTGATGCGCAGAAATATTCTTGGGTTTCCATTCGGGTGAAGGCGTTGATGCCCACCGACGTTTCGACGGCTGAGTCCGCCATCATCTTCAGGGTGTGCCTCACCCGGATGGAAACCCGAGAATCATTCTACGTGACAATAACCTGCCATAACATTTTACATTGTCCAACGTTGTACAGTGTTCAACTAAACTAACAACTCGGTTCTCATATTTTCTCGGAACATCATTTCTATTCTGATTTGGAAATTATAAAACGATTACATTCATGTCTCGCAACTTGGAAATGTATAATTTTCAATAAACTCAGAAACTGTAACTCTTCCCCACTAGATTAAAAAAAATAAAAGTTTCGTCATTGAAGTCAGCTATTTAAAAACCATTTCTGACGAACCTGTGGCTCAGGAGAACTTAAAATGGTTCCGAGAATGACAGTGCCTGAGCAAAAAAAAATCCATGCATCGGGTAAATTTCGATGTGATGCATAATTCTACTTCTAAAATATTTCTCCTTTTATATTTAATGAATATTCCACCAAGTGACGCCTTCCACGACCGCTTTATCAACATATTTCTCGTTGCACACAGGGATCTAATTATAATCTTAATCTAATTCCTAAAGGCGCGAGTCTAAGTTTATCCATTAATGAGAGTATAGTGAGTCTCACGGTAATCTATAGGTGGAAGCATGTTTTTGATAACTTCCGTATTACAACCTACTAACTTCACTGAAATCCCTCTTCTTAACCTATGAACCTGAGAGTCTCTTCCTCTAAAATATCAATTGAAGTTAGTCACAATCAAATTAAATTCATTCGCTCTTAACATACCACAATAACTTGTTATAACATCTTAACTAAAATTATTGATGATATCATCCGTGCCCAGTAATTTTTAAAAAATCATCATATTCAGTAACAAAACGCGTTTTTTATTACCAAGTATAAATATATGTTTTAAGTTTTTAAGTCGCTGTCTGCGGCCACTCAGGGTCGGGACGCAATTGACGTGAACGTGTAATGTGTAGCGTGTACGTGAAACTCGGTAAACATAACTACGGGTCAATTATTGGTAACGGTCACAACCACCGTGTACGTATTAATGTACCCCTCTGGAGATGGCCAACTTTCATCTCCACACGTCTGACGTACACGGAGATCCAATCAGAGTTTGCCAAGCGATCGGGAGCCATCTGCTGGAACAGATAGAGACTAGTAAGTGAAGCAGTGGAAAACGAGAAAGTAAATATATCGTGAAACGTTATTTACGCATATTAAGTGCTATATTACCATATATGACTAAGGAATATGACAAAACACAACAACAAATAAATTTTAAAGCTTCTAACTGTTTCATGGGATTCAACTACTTTTTTCATGCTTGAATTCCTCCCTCTGCTTCTTCCGAGGAGCGTAAAGCGGTTATTGAGCCCGCTAGGTGAAAGCTCCCGTCATACGTTTTCATGTTGACGTCTCCCGTCAATTGTGTCCCGTCCTTCATACCGAATTACTCGCGCCCTAATGGGCAACGGAGTGAATGTTGACGGCGATCAAGACAACTGGGAAATCAAATGAGCAACCGTTATAACCCCGCGTGGCCAATGACGACGGAAAAACTTTATCCCCTCTACAGCCGAAAATAATAAGAATGTCTCCTGAGTATTTGGAGGAGTTTCTTGTGTTTTCTGAAACTTTTTTCCAAGATTGATTGCAGGTCACGCCATTTTATTTGAGTCGCACTTCCTCAGAAGAGGGGGCCGTGCCCTTTTCCGACCACCAGTGACCGGCTTTCCAAACACGCGAGGATGACCGAGGCACGTTATTAAGGAGGTTGACCGTCCGACAATAATCGATCAGACGTCTGACGTGAATGTTCTCTCGAAGTTAAAACTCGTTCCGACGGGGTCGACGTTGATTGGAGCTGGAGACGGGGAAGGACACACACTTTGACCCTCCCAACACCGCCGCCACCAACCGTCCGCGCCGCCGCGGGAGAATCTGCCGCGATGATGCTTTCGAAGATTGATGAGCACCCGCGGGGACTGAAGCAATTAGCAACGGTGATAATAAGCCGCTTCGCTTTAGGCGTTTGCTACCAGGAATACTATGGCATTCGTTGCGTCAACGGGATCGTAAAATATCTCTGCTCACTAGTGCTGGAGCGTTCATGCAAGTTTGAATTTTGAAAGCAATCATGCACTTCAAAATTCAAACTTCCACTGTAAATGTGTGCCTTTAAAATGTATCGCGTAGACATCATACATGCAGACAATATAATTAACAACTCGATACATTCATAATTACATCACCTTGTCCAATTGTTGGTAATATGTACCAATATTTGTTGATTTCTTTTGATTTCCGTAATTGGATATCTCCAAATTATTTCAAATATTCTTCTAATGTCTAAGATTTGAATCCGTTTAGGTAGTTTGAAGTTGATGTTGTGACGTAAAGGCTTCAAGCAATACGATTCAGATCCGACCGCCATTTTCCAATTCCTGAATTCAAGATAAAATATAGTATTACGGGTATATTACTGCATTAATTACTGTTATCGGCATCGATCAGATAATTCTCTCTTTGCGTGTGGCGAAAAATAGCCGGAGATTAAGCAGTTAATGAAGATCTTTCCGGCGTAACGATAAGGACTTTTTATGTTTTGGATGTTATCGAGTCTGCTCGGGAGACGCATCGATTTTTTTGTTTACATGCTATATATTTACCAATATACGAATTATAATAGGTAGTAAAAATAGTAAAGTACATACAGGATAGTATAAAAACAACTGCAAAATAAACTTTATCAGAAATTTTGTATCGAGTCTACGGTTTAATCGGAATAGTGAGCGACGGTCCACGAAATATGCTGTGGAATTTCACAAGTTATTTTTTCATATCAGGAAAAGCAAGAAGGTAAAAAATAAACACTCACTCGCCTGTCTAATGATGTACGCTCCTGAGGCTGCTTAGCAAAACTTTTGGTCTAGCATGCATCATATTTCCATTTAGTTTGGTGCACCAGGGATCTACCTAATGAGGTTTGTTTCAGAACCTGGCTACGTAAGGAAACTTTTGATCTAATTTCCATTGCGTGCCCATTTAGCTCGGAGTCGGATAAACACACGATAAACAAGCAGCTGCTTGCTTCGTTAATCCATCTGTAGAGTGGTGGCCCTGGTTTTTTTTCGTGCTGATATCTCATTACGCCCTCCTTAGGATGGCGGAGGTTCCGAGATGTAACGAGCGTACGCATTAGTTATGAATCATGAATTTGCCTGTCAGGTCGAAAACATTTCCATTTCATTATGGCGCGGTAATACATTTTTTTCCCGAGACCGGGGATCTGGTTCTCAGAAAAGCCAATCGCGTTAGTCACGTTTCGGGGGAGAGAGGAAGGCGAAAGGTGGACTTTTATGACAAAAAAAAACGGAATATGTCCCCGGGGAACGACATTCGGTGGCACTAAATGAAAATGGTGCCCTTGACACAAGAGGGAATTTAGTTGTCCGCGCGCGTGGTGGAATGGGGGTACGGCAATTTACTCGGGATCATTTTACATCATGTAGCATATTAATAGCGGTTCTTAGAATGTAACATAAACTTTTATTACAAAAATTACATTTGCCTTTGCTCCAACTACTAAGACGCTGGGAAAGGAAATGTGGACGGAAATCTGGTGGACCACTTCGCTTGCTGTTAAATTGCTCCCACATTAAATCAAGATTTTATTTTATTTTGTGATAGAATTTTGATTTTTTTTAACTAAGTTTCATGTCCCTAAACCTCATTTTTTTCTGAAAGCCCTTTACCATTCAGGTAATAATTTCCTCTTCCCTCAAACAAACAGAAATCTCTTCTGTGAATAAAAACCTCTTTCGTCATATTGCGAAATTACTAGTAGGTACTAATAGGCGCTCAGAATTCTGGATAATATTTTTTCACCATGAAATGGAAGTTTATTGTCTCTCAAAGCATCCATACCGATGCATTTACATTTGCGCAGGGTGAAAATTATTCAGAAATTTTCCAGTGATTGGTTTAAGTTCAGTAAGAAAATATTAGGTGTATCTGAATAATGTATGTTCATATCATGCATGCTATCCTTCAACTGAACCTAATTCAATGCAACTTAACTACTATCTACAGATTTTTATTATAAGTTGATTAAGAAAATTATAATTAATGCAAAATATCGTTATTTCGTTGAGTCCTATCTTTCCACGAATGATTCAAAATCACTGCAATGTGAAATAAGTTTTTTGAATTAATATTATTATCTTCCACTGTAGATAATTTACTTCTCCGACAACTTATACTTAGATACAGAATTGAGTAATACCATCAGAATAATTGTTTTCTGTCGACATAATTTTTAAATTATCTAGACGTACATCCTATATATTAATAAATTCTATAAAATAGTATAATTATACTAAAAAATTTTCGGGAAATGCATTTATTTAGCTAGAGAAACACCGCGAATTTCTTTCTTTTAATAATTCGTCTACTTGCTGATGGTACTTGGGAGAGATGGTGTCCAACGAAGGAAATAGTTCATTTTCCACCCGAAGTTCACCAGGTGTGGTTACGTCATCTATCGCATCCTCGGAAATTTGACAGTGTACGATGGACCATCCATTTAATTGGAGGCGGGGGAGTGATGGAAAGTATAGTAAGCATGAGACTAATTTTGAAATGTGATAGATATAGCAATACGAAAGTTATGTTAAAAACGTTGATGTGGATGGATGTAAACCAATGTATACACTTCAATGTCCTAATTTTTATTCATAAAATATTCATTGGGCTAATGCCTAAATATTTTGATGATACACTCCTACTAAATAATTCAGTCCATTAATTAGAAAACAAGAATTAGGGATTATTTTCATCTCCCTAAGAGGAAGAAAACATCGTCACAGGCCTCTCTTTCCTACAAGGGCCTGGCTTTATATAATACATCGCATCCGGAAATCAAATCTTGCAAAAATATTGACAGATTTAAAATTAAATTAAAAGAATGGATATTATCCAGGTAGAAATTGGATCTTTTTTAATTAAGGAAACAGAGTGAAAATGATTAAATTGTAAGTGGAATGTTTGATGTTTCAATTTGTATCATGTACTTGTAATCAGAATTTGTTTTTAGGATAATATGTGCTTGTGTTTGTAAATTGTATTAAGTACTGAACTGTAAACGTGCATGGAATAGCTTTGCTAAATAAAATTTTTATTGTACATCAGCTTCCTCTCGAGTCCCTCTCTCATATACTTTCCCTTATTGCTTAGCTCCACTATTTCATACGACTCTCTCTATTTCTTTGACCAGGAGGAAAGCACTGGATTATGATACCACTAATGATCAAAACATTTTACGCCTTTCTTTTGGATCAATTGTACCACCATTACTTTTACGCCTGTTGTTTCTTTAGGCTTTTTACTTACTCGTGTTAATTTATTAACCCTTGCACATCATCTTCAGTAATTCACTTCTAGTTCGGTAAGGATTCTTTCTCATTCTATGCTCTAGGTTAGACTGGCGGATAGAGTGTCCGAGTGATAACTCAAAAGGTCGCGGGTTTGAGTCCCGCTTCGGGGATGGGTGTTTTCAAACTGTACGAGGTGCGACAAAAAAATACGGCGATTGTTTTTTTTCAGCAGCAACTGCAGACGCTTCATTTAATATAATATCTCCGATAGTCTGATACTTTGAGACGGGCAGTGTCAACATTGAACACGCGTTCACACTTGTTAGTCAGCTTACGGAGCCGTTAAGAGTGCGGTCGTGTTTACCATGTCTGTCGCGGATAACCAACGGATTTCGAACAACACGTTAACATTAAGCTTTGATATAAGTTTCAAAAAAGTACCAAAGAAACTCACGAAATGTAAAAATTAGTGTCTGGCGATAATTTGGTGACTCTGAAGACTGTTTACAAGTGGTTCGAGCGAATATAAATAAAGAAATGAGTCTGTTGAAGACGAGCAATTTTTTCGGGACGTCCATCGACCTCAAAAACGGACGAAAACGACCAAAGGTGGAATAAAATTGTTCGTTCAAACACACGAATTCGACTTTCGAGTTCGAATTCAAACATTCGAGAGCTTACCAAAGAACACGACATCTCTTATCTCGAAATGCTTTGCACGGTTCCGTGCGAAGAATTTCAATCGATAATTTTCAAATGAAACGATTGAGTGCCAAAATTTGTTCATAGACTTTTGACGCGACGTGCCACACACGACGCTTCCGATTCGCGAGTTTTTTTTTTTTGGCCGGGAAAAAAAGTGTTCCTGCGTGTGTGTGTCCACATCCACCTTACTCAGCAGGTGCGAATTCCGGCTCGTCCCGAAAGTAAAAATCGCGCTAAAAGGAAAACGTTTTGTCACCATTCCCGACATTGAGATGGTCACGACACAGCGGCTGAAGGCCCTTCCGAAAGAAACCTTCAAGAAATGCTTTCCGTAATGGATTCAACGTTGGGACAAGTTCATTGCTAGACGGTTTTTTGAAGGAGATTTATTAAAATTATATGTAAGCTTATTTCTTTGTTTGTAATAAAATTATTCACCGTATTTTTTATCACGCCACGTAAATGTTAAAAATGTTCAAATGTAAGAGAGGACCTAATTTAATCCTACGAACCGGTATCAATTTAGAGGTAGTTAGGGAAAAATTATTATTATTGTTTTTATCTTCTTGTCTCAGCCTTTCTGGAAGTTCGCCCCTCCCGGGTATATTACCTACCTACAAAAGGATTGGACTAATTGACCTTTAACATGGACTATTTTTACTATTGTTTTCTTGTTTTTATGAAGTTTATTGTTTAACACCAGGCTACAGTGCATTTTCTTGTCTTAAAAACTTTCTTACGATTCTGCATTTTTAATGAGGACTGCTTTTTGGACCTCTTGGTGTACCTTTTATTAAGACCAAGGTGGTTATTATTCATTGTCCTAACCACACGCCCATATATTGAATAGATTTGCACAAATGCACGACCTATATAAACTTTAGTTTTATATATGTGTTTATTTCACTAAATCACGTTTAATCACCCTATAACCTCACGACTTTCTCTAACTCTATGATTTATTTCTGTGCAACTTTACATACAACCGACTTTAAATGCAACTGTTCCCAAATGTTGACACAATTCCCTTGTTTTGTATAGCTGTCATTTTCTATAAAAATATCAAACCCTACTATGAATGTGTTACTAGGCAACCCTTTTTGTTAAAATTGATAGATAATCCCCAATTTTCATGACATTGGTTCAAATTTTTTAACTTAAATTACCAATATCATATCGAACCGCTTGATCGTCCTTCAGGCTAAAAGTATATGGGATGCCCATTCTTCTTTCTCTCCGTCATAAATTGCCTAATTCATATTTAAATTTCGTTTTATTTAAGAATAAATAAAGCTGTACCAACTGGCAAGCTTTCATTGTCCACCTAAATGCTAAAAATCTGATCCATTTTTCATTATTTCTAAAGAACTACTTTTTTAAAATACGTTTAAGAATTCGGCGTTACTTTTATTCAACGTAAAATAGATTAATAAACTCATAGATATTTTTTTAGGAAAATCCATGAGCTATTTTTGAGAGATTAAATCTCCAACTTCAAGGAAAAAGACGGCGTGGACAACAGTCCGTTAAATAAAGGTCTAGAGACTTCGCTGAGTGCATTAGGAAATCACTGTAAAAGCTACTATAAGGAATTAAATTATAAAAAAGCGTGAGAAAACGAATTTACAAAAGATGAGAGACTAAGTGAGTTATTAAAATGCTGGAACGAACATTAAAATTCATTTATTTTTTGTAGAATTTTTAAGTAAAACGGACGTTTCGACAAGGTTTTTAGGAGAAGAATTGTAATAGTTCAGGAACCATTTAAGAAGAATTATAAATGGCAGAAATCTTGAATAAGGTATATAAATTTTAATAAAATTCTAAAGAAATTATAGATTTTTAAAGCAGGTCTTCGGAGACAGGTGGAATACATTACACGCTTTGATATCTGAGTCTAAATAAGATTGAAAACTGTAAAATGCATTGAGAAAAATTAATGAAAACTGCTAGGAGCAGCAGGGAAGAGAGAATGCTTTTAAGGAAAATATTAATAATAATTAATTGTTTATTTTATTGTTTTTTATTTGTTGTTTATTTTTGTTTTATTTATAAACGAAGAAGATATAAAACATGAACTGCGGTAATGGTAAAAGGTGATTGCGGTCCTGATATGCAGACAGTCACGTCTATGCCTCAAGTTTTGCTTGAGCTGAAAATCTAGCTTTACCAGGTTTATGATCCTTAAAGAATCATTTTCGGACTAAGGGATGAAGCGCGATATATTGGATATTACGTGATATTGAAGGAAAAAACCAAAGTAAAATATCAGGGTGATCTAGAAACACCTTCAGTTGTTTGATCGATGTTGTTCAGTTGTTCAGTCAAATGGTGACCATCAACAAGGAGAAGTAATTTGAGATGCTGCAAAAGTGTAACATATAATGACGGACTGTTCAAAGTAAATTCAGTCTCCATTTATCTCTTATATTGGATGTAGGTTTCTTCCTTTGAATTAATTTGCCGAGTTAATCAACTTCTTGCGTTTCTTCTTCGACTTATCCTCTCACACTCACCGCGTGCCTATCGCAACACTGTTACCTTCTCTCTCCTCCACCGCTTTTACGCCGTCTGGCGTAAGCTGTGATACGACGTTTCCAATCGATTATCAGGACAATTAACTTCTCTATATTCGTAGGACCTGCGTTTCAAATTGGGCACAAACTAGGGGAAGGCCGTGAATGCGCCGTGAGGGGACGCAGCGAAACGGGAAAGCCTTCGCGGAAGATGAAATAATTAATTCCGAATCGCGTTTTCTCCCTTCTGTGGCCTTCCAGGAATCCTCGTAACCCTCTCGACTCCTTTCACCATCCACTTCTCCTCCTCCCATGGAGACGGCTTTTCCACAAATTTGTTGCAACTACTTTCGCCGAACCTATCCTCGCTCTCTCTCTCTCTATTACCTTCACCACCATTATTCCCAAGAACGCCCTCCTCGTTACCCTCCCGTCACAAAGTCTAATCCCCACTGCTACTCTGCTTAGCGTTGGTGAAGTAACCATCAAGACAGCCGCAATGAAACCCTGATGGCCTATTTTCAAGAAATTGAAACGTACTAATTGTGGGCAGTTAGGGTATGGATTAAAAATCGGACAGGAGTGACAACTTTAATGGAACATCATCTGCGTGGAAGAGTCATGATGTAACGTTCCTAAACGTCGAGGGAAAAGATTACGTACACGCGTAAATAGTATGTAAAATGTGGAATATTAAGAGTTTCCGCGTGACTCGGAACCTTTAAAAGGAGTTTAACTCGTTTAAAATAACCTGATGAGTTATGTGCTTGGTGTGACGGGAAGAGAAAAAAATCTCCAATTGGATAATTTGTGGAAGAACGAAGTGAACCGGTAACTTATAAATGTGTCAAAGTGTGCACAATTAAACGTCCTGCACAATGGCCGTTTCGCTGGTCTCCTGCAAGTGACAGCTAAGATTCACTGCCTCCCAATAAAAAGCGACTTCCCGGGAAAATGAACGTATATATATATATATATATATATATAGTCTTTGTATGTTTTCCTATCCTGTTTACCAATTCCTATCCCATATTATATATATATATATATGTATGT
>WURS02072238.1:0-10400 GCA_011762765.2 Rhinocypha anisoptera | reverse complement strand
TATCCATAGAACTTCTTCCATCCCATGTAATTCTGCTTCCCAGGTAGGTTAAGGATTCCACTTGTTCTAATTTCTCTTCTCTTAGCTCGACGTCTGCACTCAGCTTCTCTCTTTCTCCTTCTATTTTAGTCTTCTTGTCCAAGGTAGTCTGTAGGTCTCCACGTTACTCTGCTATGACTGCTGTGTCGTCCGCGAACGTAACATTTTAATTTCTTCTCCGTTCACTTTGATAACTCTAATGCCCTTCTGATAGCTTATAATATTATCGCACCTAAATTTTGAAACGTTCATTCAATCAGAGGTCGTGGTAGCCTAGTAGGTACAGTGCTTGGCTACTGACCGGTTTCGAGACCCGGTAACGACTCCAGACACCTCCATCTAAACCCAAGCTGGGTAATTTTTTTCGGGTACCACATCTTCGTGGGAAACCACAGGCGGCACAGGGAAAGGAACTGCCGCCCCTCTATACCCTGATGTGTGAATTTCCACACGCTGCCGTGGGCTTAGTACACTAGTTGAGCTCTACCCTCACTTAACACACCGACCTTCGGGTTACATACTGTGGTTGGTTCATTCAATCAGCTAACAAGAGAATAAAATGAATGGTGTATTGATAATTATTTATTTAAAAAATAGCCTTATTTTTTGATTTTAGCGATGGCGTTCTTCATTCTGTTCTCATGAATGTTGTGGACATTTTACAAATCTCCTACTGTTATTTCATTCAATGAATTCACATGCTATTTCAACATGGGGCATAATTACAACGCCGGAAGAATTTGAATAAATAGTAGAGAATAGTTTTAATCCAACAGAGAACGCATAATTTTAAGCGCGAGTCTATGATATCTATTTGTATTTAGTGACAAAATTAGCCTTTTTTTCCACAGGAGTTTTTCTTGGTAAACTTGAACCTTGTTTCGACGTCATAGCGTCTACGGACACTCCTAAATTTAGCGTTTTTCATCGCCCGACGATGACACCTCGACGTAAATAAACCCAGGTCGTTAACCAACACCAGTAAAATCTCCTTCGGAATGAACAACTATTTTGTCCCTAATTAACTCAAATATTTACGCAGAAAGGAGATAAAATGAGACCCATCTTTACATTATTATTTGTGCGGGAAGAAACCAAACCAGTTAAAATTGCCAGAAATATTCTCTCCCTGTCACTAATACATGCAACGATACTAGTGATTTAGAAATCATAATAAATTTCCACGCATGGAAGCCCTGGGTCACAACCGCCGCTGTTCACGGCCGCATCCGTTTACGGTCGTAAGCTTTGGCAAGAACATTTTGACTCCGTTAGCATACAATTACGCGGCTCACGACCAAGTCTAGTTCAGCTGACAACCCCTGGCATAGTAACTACATGGTTATATGTCAAGCGTGGTGTGAGGTGTTTTTTTCGAAGTTTTTTGCCTTTTGTAATTTAAAAAAAACATAACTTTTTTATCAAAATTTGCCTAAATGGTTTTGGTAATTTTAGCTTCTCCTAAAAAAGAAAATTGCTCATTGATAGCTTTGTCCTCTTTCTTCGTCATGAAGTTCCGTACAGTTGAGACTAACACCAATAATGATTACGCCTAAGCGTATTACTGTTGAATTACACAAAGAAATTTAAGATAAACGTGAGATCGTTGGAGTAAGATCTAGTGTTTTCCCGTTGAATGCCTGTTCACGAAGTCTTACTAGCTTTTCCATCGGTTTGAGGGCTCCATTCTGGCCGACGTTTCAACACTTGACTCTTAAGGTCGAAACGTAACCAGAATGAAGCCCCTGACCTGGCGGAAAACCCGAGAAGACTTTGTGAACACGAGACGGTGTTCGCGTAACCCAGGGGTATCCAACATGCAAGACCTTAAGGGCTACAACTTAACCTATAATACAGTTACTATTACTGTATTACTAAATTAATTTTTTATTAAAGTAACAATAAGAAACAATGTAAGACATAAAAATAATTAAAGACGAGAAATGAAGACGAGTTAGCGGACAATAATGATTCACTTCTATCATAATGACACAATCAAAATTAGCTTAACAGTGGCGAGACGAAGTGAAGTGACAGGCGACAGTCGGCTAAGTGGCATCTTTCTCCTCAAGCCTCTCTCCTCAAAATTTCTTCATTCGTTTTCCTCTCTCTGTCCACCTCCCCTTCTCCATCCGTCGCCAAACCCACATATCTCAAAATCTATGCCAATCTATGCTCATCATCCTACCTCATGGACCAGGTTAAGGATCCATATAGTGCCGCCCTCCATATTAAGGTTTTTACTAATCTTTCCTTCAAAAAATCTTTATTTAGGGTCCCTCTCATTAACTCTTTCCTTTTCGCAAAGGTCTCTTTATTGCTAATGCAATTCTTCGTCTGATATCCATGACACTACGTCCATTTTCCTCTATCATCTATATCTACATAATACCCTGCAAGCCGCCACAAGGGCGTGTGGCAGGGGGTGAGCCACCACCAAACATTCACGTGCACTCTCAATGCACATGATACAGGTCATGCATTACGCACAAAAAGAAGAAACTATCATGCAAGACCTAATACGAGAACAACAAAGCATGCTGAACAATGTCAGCATGCTTTGCTCTGCTCACAACAAGCATGCATAACAACTAAAAAATGTCCTTACATAATGCAATGTCAAGACGAAGAACCAATTTATAAGTACAAGCAGGAAAATATACATATATACACTAACTACTCTGATTACTTACTCCGGACATGAGATTATATTTATTTTGATCTCTAATTGTGCCAGAAAAAAAATGCCATTTTCTCGGACATTATATCTGACTTAGGAAGCCTGACCCTTTATTAAGAACTCCTGTGAAGCACGCTTTTAGAAGAAGGTTTTAACTCCTTGCTTTAAAAATTCGTTCGGAATTATAAATGGGATTGATATACACTTTAAATGAGTAAATCGTTTGGTGTTGATTGAGATCTCTACATGCATTAGAAATCGAAACGATCTCTTTAGTTGATCAGTTGGGGTTTGGATTGCCATATCTATCAGGTGTCCACTGTAAAAAGGCGCGTGTTCCATTAACGCCAAGTGTTTTCATTTACTTTAACTTCTTATAAGAGGCCCTTACATAGCCATGATTATTTACTAGATCCCTGAGGTTATTTTAATGATTTATTTGTTAAATCATCACATTTAGAGACGTCTCCTCTTTTCATGAAGGGATTGGAAGCTGCAAGTTTATTTTTTAGCGGACGAGAAATAAGTTACTCCAGCTATCAAGACCGAATTCATTGTGTATGCAATCTGTAGAAAAATTTCTATATTTATTATGAATTTGGCGGTTCATTTCGTCAGTCATGTAGTCCAGCAATAGTCTTTGGTATAGATATTATTATACACATTCATTTCTTTAAGACTCGATTACCCTATCAATAACCTGAAACCACATAAGTTGAATAATAAAAAAAAGTGTTTTCTAAGCCGATAAAGTTTGTTTTCTATGGGAGTGGATTTCAGAGATGTATAATTAATTGGATTCAATGCTAAATATACATACATACGTACATGAATAATAAATTGATGCCGAAAAGAAACCAGTAGAATTATAGCCATGCATGTAATTACAAGTAACCTGCGAATTAAATCTATCCTCTTCTCTTTTCTTCTGCTATAAGGGAATGGACTAATGAAAATCATTAAGTTTTAGGGAAAAAATGTTTTTGACTTACATCTAATCTAAACAATAGAAACTATAATTAAACAATCTTTGTTTAGGTGCTCTAAATTCGAAAAAGGAAAGTGATAACTACTTAAGGGTAAATCATATATCAATATATAGGGGATATTCTTTTTATGGAAAAGATTTGCAGGAAGAACAGCTTATAACAAAACAATGTAGAAAAATTTGTAGTTCCCTTTTCAATAGTAAGTAAAGTAGAATTATTTTTAAATTCCCAAGCACGTTAAAATATTTCTAAATGTCCCCAACTTTATCATATAGTGAATTTTTATAAATAATATTTTTTTAAGTTGCCACTATCGTATATTTTACATTAACTGATATTCTGGCATGATACAACTTTCTAAATTCTAGGAAGCGCACAAGCAAAGTGTACGGAGAACCAACAATGAGTTATTCTGTTTAAATGTTTAGCCGAGCCCAAGTAAATTAAAGTATATCTAAGTAAAACATTTACTTGTAAGGTATGCCGTCCACAGTTCATATAAAATATCCGTGGTGAATTTATAATTTTATGATAAAAAAGCACGTCCTGAGGATTTTCTCGCTTCCAGCCAAATTTCAACAAGGGGTTTACATGACTGGAATAAAAAGAGCGAATTTATAATATATTTCGTATCCATTCTTGCCCGACTGGATAAGAACCTACTAGGCTCCCATAGGCTAGAGAAGAGATTCAAAATTTAGAGTGACTGTGGAGAGAACATATTTTGTTTCTTTGTGAACAGCAAAAGTGGAGGGTAGAGTTAAGGTTGTTTTGAAACATTTATTTAAATGAACGTCGTTTAGAGTTAGACCTTAAAAATAGTCACGTACTGTAATTTTATATTCCATTTTAACCTCATATTGAATATTCATTCATGTCGTCTGGAATTAAATTAAATATTGTTAATTTTACTCATTAAAAGTGCAAGAGAATGTTATACCCCTAAGATATCAGAAGGACATAAAATTGAAATGAAAATGCAAAATATTATGCAACGTTTTCTTTTGTTTTAATTTTTTTTTGTGGCCACCAATAAGGTGGCCTTAAAGGTTTGAAAGCATTAATATTTTGATAAATGTTGTTTAAGATTGTAACCAATTAAAATTTTAATAATTAGGATTTTATATACCGTTATTACTTATCATTCCTCTTTTTTCCATCGAGTAATGATTTACCACGTTTGTAGCCTATAATTGTTATCCGATCGAAATATTTAGCTAAGGGTCTTTAGAAATGAATATGAAAGGATTAAAACCTTGTATTTTACATGAAATTCACATCAAATATGGAATGCGAAATTCATATTTCACATTCCATATTTTCATGTGGAACACAAAGTTTTATTTCTTTCGTTTCGTGGTGAATAAATTCCACAAAGTCACGACTGAGACTATTGCAGTATTTATTAGGACTTAGAGAACACATACTTGAATTTTCTTTCTGAAGCTGCGGAAGTAGTTATCAAAAGATTTTTCTTTCCCTAAATTAGTTTCTTTTATATTACTTTACGGTGTTGCCTGATTCTTTAAAATTTTGTTAATTTAAAAATTTTCATATACATTCATTAAATTAATCATAGAACAATATAAATCCAAAATAACGGAAATATTTAATTTAAGGTATTAATTTGGAATAGAAAATAAATCCAAGAAAGTGTTTCTCTAATGCAACACCTATTGTTGAAAATTAAGATTAGACATCGTTTTGTCAATATTTTTGAAATGCGTAGAAGTTTCCAAAATTCAAAAAAAGAAATTTTCGAGTTGGTATGTGCAAGTTGCTTTTCTTTCGTTACTATAAAAACTAAACATTTACTAACTCATTTTGCTTTCAATTTCTTATTGCTGGTAATATATAATTTAGTTCATTAGCGTGAGGACATAAATGGTCTTTTGAGTGAAATTACTAATTATTTGATTAAATTTGTTTCAAATGAATACTGACAGCTGAAATTTGATCTCCATTAAAACGTAACATTTATTTAATCTTAAGCAGGAAAACGTGGTACTCGTAATATGGTAAATTTTATTTTTACAATTTTGTTTTTTAATTAGTTTGTAATCCTCTATATCCTCCCAGAAATGCTATATTATTATGTGTAGAGGGCGATAAAACACAAGTTATATGCAGATTTAATGCCTAGGAAATTTTTTTAATGACACGGTGACGCTTATATAATTTTTAAAAGTGATTAAGTAAGCCATGTTGTAATTATTCGTTTTAGTGAAAAAAGGGTACATGATTTCAAAGGGAGTTTATGCTGATTTTGGATATCAAAGTGCAGGAAAGGCATTTTGTCGTTCAGGTGAACATTACCAAGGCATTTTTTTTAGTATTAATGGGTTAAAATTACCTTGGCATTTACTAATTTCCCTCATAACACATATTCCAAAGAGATGTGAGTGGAGTTTGTGTATCTATAATATCAACTCGATCTATTGTAAGAAAAATGATTTTTTTACACTATGCTCTTAATATACGTTGTCACATTTTTATAATGAGGGTGATTTTATTTACTGAATCATACAAACCAAATATTAAGCCACTAATATAATTCACACTTATAACCTTCATCTACAAATATTTTTTGTAGATTTTAAATCGTGATTGGAATTTTTGTAGAAATTTCGTGTAGTTTTTGTAAGGTTCTGGTAACCCAGTTGATTCTGCTCTTATGATAATGTTTTTTTTTGTGAAAGTGAGAGAAACTCCAAATAATAGCATTGCATGAAGGTTCGGTGGTTGTGAAATTAGCTTAGTCAAAATCGGGAGACAGTTTCACATATTTTAGTAAAAGGCTTGTAAAAAAATGTTTGGTTGTAAAATGTTGGTTTTCAATCTTAACTTCTTCGGCTGTTGACAGATGACTTGGTTCAGTCACATGACCATGTTCAGTAAGAAAGGAATAACATTGAAAAAACTCTTACAGTTAAGATTTGTTCAATTCCATTATAGTGCATGATGGAACAAAGTGTTTCGGATATTATCCATCAAAGACAAAGATTTCAAACCAAAAATATCATAATTCTAAATGGAGGATATCAAAATCGCCAAACCCGTCAGCAATTACTCCCCGTGAATTTGTTCTGGGGGTCAAACAGTCACCGGATATTTTTATTTGAAAGTTCTAGAATAACCTTGGAAGATAATTCTCTGAGTCCGACCTGAGTTAGTTCCGTTTGCATGATGATACACATTTCTACCGAACAGTAATTGTATAAAAACGTATGGCCAAAAACTTGAGTGTGAAAAGTCAACTACCATATCCCCCTGTTTTGTCACAAGGTGATGATTTTATTCTCAAATTGGGTGTCACCTTTGAAATTATGCACCTCAGTGACAATGAAGACATTCGGATGATTGTAACTTAGACTCTCCTGACTATAACAAGTAGGTTAATAGAAATCATTCCAGTCTTTGTCAGATCTTGCAACTCGCTCCATTGATGCACAATGCATTAATAATGAAATATAAATAGGTCAGATTTTTTTTCTTTAGTTGTTTTTCTTCGTCATTACCTCAATTTCTGTTTTAATTTGTGTGTCTGAGTAAATAAATTTAAGTAAAAGTTTAAATTTAAATAAAATTAAATTGAAGGCCCAATCTGAAAACATTTCCTAAAGTTTGTTAAAGATATTTTATTTAATGTCATGCACAATTTTCATTCCAGTAATTTTGACTCACTTTTAAAGTGTCTTAAGAGTAATCATTTTAAGGCCAGAAGAATAGGTAATAGGCTTGCACTAAAAATATATTAAAAACCTATAATTAACCTTATACGGTTATACTTATGAATGTAAATGAAAATTAAATGCATTAATACATCATATTTGGCTGTTTTAAAAACGATACTTTGAACGACTCTTTTCTCTTTTAAAGTAATATATATCTTGTACATATATCTTCTTTGTACATATAACTTGGTAAAGAGCTATGTGAATTCCAAACTAGAGTGGCAAATAGGTAGGTGCTTCAAATAAAAATTAGTTTTCAATGGCACTATTTTACGTTTAAACTCACGCTAATGTATTATAAAAGTCTTCTTAGAAAGTCAAAAGTTTCCTAAATCAATGCTTTATAGCAAAAACTAAATATGCATTACTCAATCCTTTAAAAAACAATAATTAAACTTAATTATATTTATTTAGAAGAATAATAAAGCGAGGGAAAAAACCTTCCTTGTAAAACGTCTATATTGTATTAACTTCATACACGAAAAATGTGTAAAAGGTTATAATTATGAAGTTAATATCTAATTAAAAAATCCAGTATCTAAAAGTGTTTTCATCACCCTAGTAAATCAATATGTAAATTCAAGCTGTTTGCAAACTCATATAATAAGCAACGGCTGTTGTTATTGTCACCATTTCGCTGCTCTGGATAGTATGTATTATTAAAGCATACATTTGCTGCTATTGAGACGCTGAAAATGAATCACTCCACAATTTAAATTATAAATATATTTCACAGGATTGCTATATCGAGGGATAATTAAATTCACTTTGACTGCCACACAAATACATTTATAATGTGAATATTTGAAGAGTATATAATTCACAGCAAAAACCCTACGGTTTATTAAATTAATTTTTCACTGGGATTAGTACTTGCTGCGTCATTATGTCTGCCTTATTTTACCTGTATAATTCATCAACACTTCTGGGGGGCAATTCTCGAGTTTTGTCGCATGCGTTTCTGAGCGTATATCGCACACTTTCTCTTTTCGGTATTCTGGAGCAGTCACAACCTGTTCGTAGGCGATAATTTTCCTGCGCTCAACATCGCGTGATATAGAATATCACCGACTTTACAGAGTAAGCAGTGAACGTATAATACGTTTGTTAATTGCTGAATTTATACTGGAAGTAACCCAACGATGACTTAAGTAAGATACATACAAATTCGCATAATATATGTCTTAACATTCATTATATAAACCTATGTTAATTTGCCATACAGTTTCTGAAAGGCTACCTACTCAAAGTTGCCTACCACCCAGGGGATATCAATTTGTATTATGTTTATAACATTGTAACCTTGTATTACATAACGATTTTAATGATGCAGTCGTTAAGGGTTAGGTGAAAGAAGTAAAAGGTGATAGAAGGGTATCTCAACCTAGCCCCAGTAAAGACCTTTTAATATTATTCGTAAATCGTTAATTCTCCTAGGAATGTGTGACATGCCACAAATCTTTTGGGACTTTTAACCTCGAAGAAGCCGAAGAGATGTTGTTACCGCTGTTCTAAATAGGCTGAAAAATATTCAATAATTGGGTGAAGTTTCCTCATAATCTTCAAGAAATAGCGCCTTTTTATACGGGATTGTATGTTATATATTTACAACAATGCATTTCGATCATAGCACTTTGAGTATCGGTACCGAAACACCAATATATATGTTAGAAAAGAATATTTAGGTCATAAATGCCAAACCATCCTATTGTGAAATGAGATCCAGAAATTCCTTCATCTACAAGTGAGCCATGGGATGTAAATTGTTAAGTTTGGTCTAATGGATAAGTGCACTGGAAACTTTATCATGTCTTAATGTAATCGAAATTAATGTATTTGGGTGGTTATGTATCGCATGCATAGAGAATTAAATATTCTACCTATCCATGGATATATGTATCTCGAACAATATATTGAAACCAAATAAATATTCAGCTGTATTTAAAACACTTCATACTGTAACGGTTTAAATATCAGTTAACTGTAGAATATTGTGTCAAGAAGAAGAGGAAAGGTAATAATATACTTCCTGGATTATTCAATTATCAGAGGTCTTCGTATGATATAGTAATGTACATGAGTGAAATTACTGGTGGTTTATATGCTATGGATTCTCTTATTATTTTTTTTGTCTTATGACCACTGAGATATATCATAAGTTATAAGACCAAACACAAACTCTTGTCATTATTATGAGTTAATGTGGCTATTTCTGATATATATATATATATATATTCAGGTGACTTAACTTTAATCATTGCATTGCAAGACGTGAACCTTGGAACTTGTTCCATAATCTTATGGTACTTTTTATGCCTCAAAATTGTTCAATTTAAGGGGAAGAAACCCAAAAAGGAATTCTGTGTATTGAATGAGATTGTATTAACACATTTTAATCAATTTTAAAACATCAAAACATAAAAGAGACCACGAAATTCAACTCATTGTGATGCTTTTATAAAATAAAGACATAATTATATTTACATCAATATTTAATATTCCCCTTTCTTCTTGGAGTTTCTACTCGAAGTTCCCCGATTGGCTAAAGCCAACCCCACTCACATATTTTCCCAGTGCGGAGAAGCGGCAAGGACGCTCACTTTTCATGTACGGCATGCATCGCACGGAACATATCACTGAAACTCGAGAATACCTCCAGAAAAAATATATATATGCATATACTCGTATAATTATATATATATATATATAGTGTTTCAATCCTGTTTTTATAAAGCAAGCCATTTGACAATAAACCCGTGTATATCAGAAAAGAAGAGGTGCGAATTCATGTCGCATTCAGCTGAAATCAACTCCTGCTACCGTTTTTTAAGGCGTCAGTCTGTTGTACGCACATCGGAATTGACTTCTTATGAGGGGGACCACCCGATGAGGAGGAAAAAATGAATGTAATTTTTTTTTTTAAATTGTCTCTTCGTCCTCCTTTTCCCTGCCGCCGTG
>WURS02072227.1:0-10400 GCA_011762765.2 Rhinocypha anisoptera | reverse complement strand
CCGAAACATGTTGTAATAAAGAGAAGTTTTTTAAAAGTGGAAATTGCAAAAATTTTTGTACTTATTTCTTAAATTATGTATCGTTTCCACCACATCTCACCTGACTCTATAACGTTTAACCCATAGACTCTTGATTACCCCTTCCATCCACCTTTCCTGTCTTTTTTGGATCTCTCGCAGCGAACGCCTCTCCTCCCCTACCCTTCTCAAAACGTCTTCATTCGTTTTCCTCTCTGTTCACCACACCTTCAAAATCCGCCACCAAACCCATATCTCAAAACCTTCCATATCTCTGCTCATCATTCTTTCTCATGGACCAAGTTTCGGATCCATATATGTAGTGCTACGCTCCATATAAGGGCTTTCACTAATTTTTTCTTCAAATCATTTTTTTGCAGAGTACCTCTGATTTACTCTTTCCTTTTCGCAAAGGCCTCTTTTTCTAATCCAATTCTTCGTCTATTATCCATGCCACTACGTCCATTTTTCTCTACGATGCTTCCCAAATAAGTATTATTTTCTACCTGCTCTATTTTATTCCCTTCTAGTAACGATTTCGATAGATAACTATTTTTATATCGAGACGAGATTTAGAAATTCGAGTCTCTTATCCCGCCTAATTTCACGCCGCAGTTGTAATTCACAGTTAAATGAAAGAAATCTAGTGGTACGCAAAAGAAGTAATGAAGTATCATGTGTGTAACACATCCCCCGTGGCAAAAGTTCTGGACCAATGTCTCGGACTGACTTGGATCTCTCGCGGCAAACGCCTTTCCTCCCCTACCATTCTCAAAACTTCTTCACTTGTTTTTCTCTCGGTCCAACCTCATCTTCTCCATCCGTCGCCAAGCGCAATTTTACCGGAGTCTTGTCCCATTTCCCAAGACTGCTAATCCTGCCCCCGAAGCAAAAGAACTCGTCCGCATTCCAGTTTAGGAAAATATTTTGAAATGTAAAATCCAAACATTCCTCTCGGGGAATCGCTGCTGTACCGAGTCTCATCTAAGAATTATTTGTTATTAAAATATGGTACCCCGCACAGAAGAATCTTAGGAGTTTTTTGAGTTCCTTGTTTTGATATTTAGTTGAATTTTACTGTCGCAAACGTGAATTTCATGCGTAAAAAACAAACAAGTATCCTTAATCGAATTCTGTTTTCTTCTTTCTGCATAATGATTAATCTTGCTAATATTTGTGAAAATAATTCACATTTTTCCGTTAACGTAATTTTCACGTTAACCGTTGACCTTCCTGTAGGCTTATGACTCATACAGGGTACAATTGGCGATGAGCATCGAATGACCCAATTTTTAAGCCGTTACTAATCATTGATTGTCACATTGCGCAGAAAGTCAGAACGTTCATGAAGTAATACGTTCGTTCGTTCATTCGTAAAAACGTCCGTAAGTGATACATTCACATGTAATACGTTCGTAATACATTCGTAAGTAATTCATTCATGTGGCTAAATAGCACCAAAAATACTTTACTATAAAAAAAATTTACATTGTGAGCGGAAAGAGGAATATTTTTAAGGTTACTAAAAGATTGGCTATTCTCTCACAAGAATGTTTACGAGTATTTGATAATCATTGTTTAAGTATGTAATCTACTGGCTGGTGGACATCATATTCAATTATTTTGTATATTTGCCTGTATGAGACTCCGACACATCTGTATATTTTTGTATTTCTCTGGTTCTTTATCGGTGTTTTGTAAATTGTTTGAATGACCCTATCTTAGATATGTACGAGTATTAGCACTATTCCTACCTTTTTTCTAAAATCTGTAAGAGCGATGTCAATTTATCCACTTTCGTCAGTTTTGTATGGTACAACAGTGCACGAGTTTTTCCCTGAATTTACCTAAGAGATTATCATTGTATCTTTCTTTTTGTATATAATATCTGAATGAGTGTGGTTAATTTGCCCGTTTTTGTAAGCTTTGGTGGTCAAAGAACACACATTTTTTTTAACTTGCCGATGAGTTTATTATTGTATACATATTGATCAAGACAAAAAGGGTGAAAACTTCCGTTGACACAACGTTGGAATCACAAGCGGTATATATCGTATCTATGCGTGAAGAGAGTAATCCGAATATAGTTTAATGGATTCTCCCGGAGAAATTTTCTCACACGAATAGTAAAAACCATGTTAAAAATAGTGTGAGGTTTATACCGTGTGTTACAATGTATTTGCTTTCAAAATATAAATTTAAAAAATTTTAAATTGACCAAATGGACGGGCGAAAGAGGAAAACGCCTCCCGAATTTCATTGAACCATTTTGGTATCCACCTATCCATGTAAATCTGGTGAAACATGGATTTGTGGATTATGGATTTACGGTGTAAACGGAAAAAAAGATTATTATTAATGAACCCGATTGGAAATTGAAGGTGATAACAAGAGAGAATATATTAGTAAATGGGAAATAGATAAAGTTATTAAAGAACATAAAAAGAAGAAAGTAATAAATAAGTGATAGAAAGTGATAATAAACCATCAAATTGTCTTAAGAACTGGGAGATGGTGCAGAAACAAGGTAAACCAGCCTGGTAAACAAAAGATAACGAAGGAGCCCTGGCATGATGCCCTCATGGAAACTGTTTTAATCCCGAAACTAAAGAATCTAAGTACTAAAGAACAATTAGTTGCATTTGTTGTCTGCATAAGGCTGTGAAAAGACTATATTCGTTAAAAGAATGGAGCGGAAGATAGGTGAAAATATAGGAGAGGACCAATTTGTTTTCGGGAAAGGAAAGGGGATTAGATATGCAATTAGAGATAATGCAAGAAATATTAGTGGAAATAATAGAGAAATACATGCATGTTTTCTCGATTGGGAGAAAGCATTTGATAGAGATAGCTGGAAAAAACATTAGATGTATTAAGGAACATCGGAATTAATTGAAAAAAATCGAAGTTTATATACGTAAGAAGTGTACGAAGATCAAAATGCGATAATGGTGGAAGGTGATGCTAAATAGAAGAGGTGGATATAGGGAAAGGAGTGAGGCAGGGATATCGCTTGACATCTATAACATCTTCCACTTTTTTTACATACGCAGAGAAACTTTCAGAAGAAGCCTTAGAAAATTCAATGACTTTAATCATGAATGGAAAAAATGTCCTCCTGATAAAATATGCGGATAATCAGATCAGAATCAGTAATGATGGAAAAAATAGTATCAACAGGCCGTGAATGTAGAATGAAAGTAAATAGAAATATTGTAAAAGTAATGAAAATGAGGAAAAAACAGAAAAAAATTATGTCTAAATGGATGAAAGGAAATTGGAACAAATAATGCCTGTAATAACAAATAACGTATTACCCTGCAACACGCCCTTGCGGCGGCTTGCAGGGTAATACATAGAAGTAGAAGATAACATTCATTAAATATGGGAAGTATAACTACGTCGAACGAAAGCTTCACAGAAGAGATAACAGGAATTAATAGTGGATTTGCGAAATATTTTGTTTGGAGTTCATTTTATATGGAGCCAAGAATTGTAATTTTTAAAAGAAAGATGAGAAATATATTCAAATTCGTATGACCACGGAGAAGAACGGAGAAAATGAAGCGGAGCGGCAAAGTGAGAAATGAGGTGTTCAGAAGGATCGGGAAAGAAAGATGTATAATGAACATCATTACCAAAAGGAAAAAAAATGGATAAGACATATTGGTTGGAGAATCATTGAAGCGGGAGAGGCTGACGGAAAGAGACGGGGGGAGAAAGAAGAAGGATTAGTATGCTGCTGGACATGAAGAAAAGAAGGACCTCGAAGCACTACCACGACGTTATTGAAGGAATGGTATGGGGGCCACTGGTTGACCTTAGGTTGAAGTACAGCTTGAATTTACTGTTTAAATTCGATTCAGGTATCTTTTTTGAGAATGTTAAACACGTTGCAAACCCCTTCTTACTATGGTACACTCAATCACGGAAGAATAAACCGGGTGTAACGTCTAGCCTATTGCTGGCCTATTGTGACTTTGTGTACTGGCCATTTGTTTCATTGTTGTTGATGTGGAGTAGAATTTTGGACGGTTGATTATTGGAAAGTTTTTTGTCTGGTGTTTTCGTAAGGGGAAGAGCGGGAATTGTTGTGTAGAAATTAGCAGGGACTGTTGAGTGCGAAGTGGGGGAAGTTGGAAGTGAAAAACGAGGGAATAAAGAAGTAAATTTGGAATTGTGCGGTGTTTTTTTTTTTTGGTTTACTCCCGAGGAGGAGAATAGTAAAGATAATTCTGACGTTACAAGGGGAATAGTTCATACAACGGATAAATTTAAATGATTTTTCCTCGTATGATTAGAGATCAAAAGAGATATGATTGCAAGTGCGAAGAGGACCATTTGTAGAGGTAGTGTACATATTCAGTAGTTATCATGCACCGCCAAATTTTTTCCCACATGAATTTCACACTGCTTTTTTCACTGAATGTGTATCGTGCTAGTGGTTTCCTTCGTGGCAAATAATTTGGAATGGAAATTTGGAATAATTTGGAATACTCAAGATGAGGCCTAACTCGTGAAAAGTAACTACGCTCCTTAACCGTCTCATTACATTTTCCTAGTACCCTCTTTATGAATCCTAACTTTTTATTTGCCATTCCACAAATTTTCCGAACATGTTTTCCCCAGGAAAGATCTTTCGTTATCGTCATACCTAAATATTTCGTACACTCTACGTTGGTTAAATTTGTTTTGTTAACGTTGTAAAAGTTTTCCGGTGTACTGGACTTCCTCCAAAAGTTGTTCGTCACGCGTGACGTTCACGGGTATCTAGGCGTAAGTATTAGTTCTAGATCTTCTATATAAGGCCTACCAATATGATTAACCGTACGATTTTCTTCTTGTTACGTCATTTTCCTTTATGCCAGCGGTTGGCACCGTCTATTATTCTTCTCCAACTCCGTCTCTCCATTTCATCCTCATCAACTCTGCTTCTGTCCTATCCCTCCACCTGCTGCGCTTCCTTCCTGATTTACCTTACGAGCTGGAGTGTAAATCTTGAACTTTCTTGGTAGAGGAATAACTGATACATAGTTGCCTTGAAAGTACAATTATATCATACAAGAATAACACCTAAAGCTATTAAATTGTGCGTGCGAGTTTGAGACTTTTCCATCGAAAATAACATTGCTATCAGTGACGAGGATTATTTCTCTACGTGACAATCAACTTTGAAATCTTGAACTTTGTTCTTTGGATGAATGACACAAAGAACTCTGTCCCCTAAGCCAGAGGCCGAATCTGAAGTTTATTTTCGCCCAATTAAGCCCTCCTTATCTATCCATTCGCACCGAGCGTCGGAGCGATATAATCGTTCTGATTTCCCCACGAGGCCAATATTCTCGGTGCGTACACGTCAGACTGTTTGCCGCTTGCTGTCTTAGCAGCGAATATTTGAGAGTAAATGGCATGAGCTAAGGGATGAAAAGCATCGATACATGAACAGGGGAGGCGTGCGGAGTGGACACCATTGGAATTAGTAGGACCCCACAATGCTTTGACAGATTGGAATCAAAACAAGGAATGCATTCACTTACATAATATAAATCCGGGTTACCACAAATTTTTTGTTAAGAACCTCGGTAACATTTCATCTAAATGTATCAAATGCCATCTGATATTACCTTTACGAACGAATCAAAATCCGATCTCACCTAACGAAACAAAATTATCAATACAGCCACATAGAATGATGTCCGAGCATCCTCTTCAGGATACCCTCATCGACATCTATGAACCACTCAACAAGCCGCCTAGAGGACGTGTGGCAGGGGGTGTGTTAACATAACACCAAGCATGCATACCCACGTGCGCACATTCAAAACCATTCACCAAACAAGAAAATACTTGCATGCAGACATTCGATTACACAACAATTCTAATATCATGCGGAAACAATGTAAAATTACATTTATTTACCATGGATACAGTATAACTGCTCCCGCGGTGAACCAAAGGGTATAACAAGGATATGATGCAGATAACTTGGTGTTGACGGCAGTCTATGTTCTCTCGCCGCCCAAGCCCTTGAAAATGCTTCGCCAGCCATGCTCACACTAAAAAAGTCGATTCGTTCTAAGTTGCTCGTACACTTGCGGCTTAAGTCACGCAGATGACGTCATCTTGTATTTATTACCAGATACACGGCACTTCGGTGCATATATATCCCGTCGTAAAAGGATTAACGATCAAGGGAAGAGCAGAATGACAACATCCGATTGACAACTTTTGGACCGGTGCCATTGAATTTTTTCCAGGTATAGCACCGTCCTTACATTTTTAAGTCTTATGATATTTCATTCTTATGTACCTTTGGACTGTACATAAAATCCTATGAACGCAGGAAACGTTAATCTTATTTACTATGCCGTCATGAATTTTTCTTGCGATTCTCGTGGCTGTTTGAAATTAAATTAATTCAAACAAATACACACAATTCGGTCAAAAAGAAGATTCCAATAGTCACCAAACCATCTCCCTCACATCCATCCCCTGCAAAATCACAGAGTTTAAGTCCAATAAAGGGTTATCTCAATTCCGCAAGGTTATTGGTAAAAACCAATACGGATTCCCTAGTTGTGAGAAGATAACGGAGACAAAACTAGCAATTTTTGTTCATATAATTTTCCGCACGGACGAAAATAATTCTCAGGGGGGTGTTTCTGAGATTTTACGAAAATCGGGTACGGATTCGTTTCAAAAAGGATCCGGATACAAAATGAAATCCGGATTTCATTTTCCCTGCTTTTCGGACTCGTCTCCGGAAAGTCTTTCCACTTTGTTCCTCTTTCGGAACCTCGTGACATAATTTTCGACTGGAACTTCGATGAAACGTCCTATTTTTTATGAGAAAAGTGAGGAGAGAAAAGCAGTTCGGCGACATTTGTGTGGAAATTATTATAGACCGAATTTAATGCTAAGTTTTAGTACTGTATAACACTGACGTGACCAATATTTCAGAATTATTTTAGTAACTTGAAAATCTCTTGAAACTTAAATAAGACAAAGAAATCTCTTTCACTAGGTAATTTCAATGCAGATTTAATAACCAACTCAAATGAAGCATAAACTCACTGTACTCAGTAGGTATAACTTTCACCTTAGCCACAGTACTCCTCCTACTAGGAAACCTAATAACTGTAGAAATTTAATTGATCATAATATTAAGGCGATACAGTCCTTTATTAGTGATTAAGCGGGCATTTATTAAGGCGAAAAAGCCCTCGGAAAACTTTGTCCATGACGTGGAAGGGATCCGAGTTGTTATAAGCTCTTGTCTTCACTGTTGTCTTCTCTCAGGCGGTTATCGGACATATAACAGTTCATAGACTGGATTTATCAATTTTAACTGATCGAAAGCCGAGGGTCGTTTTGGACGTCTTCTTCGTTGACTATAATAATCTTTCACAAACCTATCTGCTCTATGTTGGACTTGATCTTATGCCAAGTACTTATAAGCCTACCATATTAGGGTCCTATAAACTTGAAGCATACTCAAGATTAAATTGCTGATGGAGTATTCAAAGAGTCGGCGGAAAGAAAAATGTATGTACTACACTTGCAAAAAGAAGGATCCTCACAGGACACAATGTAGGATTGGTTAATGAAGACTATATTGGAAGAAACCCTGCAAGGGAAGTAAGTAGTGATAAGCCAAAAGGGAGCAATGGCATCGAAAATATGAAAAACGAAAGGAGCTCTCTAGAAATGAAGATGTTTGCAGGTGGTAAGATTGATAACAAAGCTGCTGAAATCTTCAAATTGATAACTCATGATGATATTGATGACGGAGTTTGAAGTATTTAAAGATCATTACGGCCTTCTTGGTTTGTTGAGTCACTGAAATGAAATTAAATTCTGTCTGCACTCAAGGTGCTGAAACTTCATCTACTTCTTACTTCTCAGTTATCATTTCCATGAATAGGGGAAGTAAAATTCCAATTTGCACATTGGGTGGTACCGGCCAACATCCATTGCGCTTATCAACATCTACGTGTTATTCTACTAATCATTTTGAAAATGAAGACTTCAACAAGAGGAAGGATGAAAAAGAAATGGGTAGCAACCTGATAAGCTCAATTATAGTGAAAGTGTAGGTAGTAGGGTATAAGCCTTAATGTGGAGAGGTGTTAGTGATTCCTTGCAAAACGAAAAGGAGAGGAGTCCACAGCAGACACACATGCATGATTATTTAATGCTCGTACTGGAAAAATATTCGCTGGAAAATATTTAAAATTGAAAGGTATTTCATACTCATGCTGGAAAAATGTTTATCAATATTATCATGATTGCGAAAAAATAATAGGTTGATTATGGACACGCACATAGGAAAAATTATTACTAAGCACCATTCATTTTCATACAGAAATTGGATTGGTTGATTAATTTTTATGGGGACAATTTTACCACTCGAACACAAATGGCGAGCACGATATGAATACGCTTTAACCCATCCTAATAATATCGCGATTGCGATCTTACGTGATATTCCAAGTGTATCCGTTTCACATTCTATCTCATAGATTTGTCTGTGATCTCTTCTAACCTAATGGAGAAAATCAAATGATAACTCTAAGAATCATCGGTCCCTCTAGCAATTCAAAATCCTTACTTCGTCCAGTTTTGAGGTACTCGTATTTGTCTTTCGACTTTGACCGCTCTTGTATCGACGTTTGCGTGGTTTGGTTATCAGGCTAGATAAGTCCTCAAAATCGAGTTGACGTACGAAAAGCAGCAATAAGAAAGGTAGGTAGCACTTCCATGGATTACAACTTAAATGTTGTGCATTACATACGATATACCTGGGTTGAATCGTATTGAGATCGGTGCGATAACTTCCCACTTGACTTTTTTTCGGGTCAAGGAAATGGACGTCTTTGGAAGGGTGCTTTACGCACTTGCAATCTACTAGTTGTCTTGTGGTGATAATAATTTAGATGTGAGAGGTCAAGGCCGGCTCTTAGCATATAGAGCTCAACCGCCCATGGCGGTGCGGCTATATTTTCAAGGGTAACGTGGTTTCTAATTATTAAATTCTCCGTCATCACTGCTATATTTACTGTTTCGTTTGCTTAGAAAACTAATTTCGGTTGAGGAGAGTGACGAGTTTATTCTAATTTTTATGCTTACCTGTCTAAGACAATCATGTCAATTACGCTAAGGAGGCCACACTGGCCAGCTTCAAGTAACCCCTTAACCCGGATTGTCAATAAAACTCATCCTGATGCCTTGGGGTGAGAATAATTTTTAATTCCCTTTCCTCACGTCATCAAAAACTAGATTACTGGTAGATTACTTCCCAATGCCACGGGCAAATTATAAGCTCACCCCAGTTTACTTCGTTCTTCTCTTAGCACAGCAACCATTCGGTCAAGGTGTTCAAGTAGATGTATGAATTCACCTCAGAATATTAGGTCGGGATTACTTATTGCTTAAGAGATCTTAGTATGGTTTTGTTTCCGTGCATTGTCTTCAGTGAATAGAACGTTAGTTATTGATAAACTGAATAAAGTTAACTCTTGACAATTTTCTTTATCTGATTACCCTATTTAGTTTTGGCATGTCCACAGGTTGTAGTTAAATCAGGCTCTCAATTGTAGTGTAAGTTAATGACAGCTGAGATCATCTTCGGTGTGCAACGCTAAGGTTAAATAATCAAAAGTTTCAACTGTAAGGAATAAATAATACTAAATTATTCATTTGAAAAACGATGAGAATAAATGGAATTCTTACCATATTACATCATGTGTCAACGCAAAATGAAAAAGTCGTGGTGAAATTTAAGAATACTTTACAGCTAACTTGGTTACAAATAATACGTATTAATAATCTATCAGTAACTGTGATTTGAATTATTAAATCCGGGTTTTGTTATCTCCTTAAATCTCAGCCAAGGTCAAGGCACTTCTTACGGGGCTAATGGAAAGATAGAATATTATTTCTGGCAGTTCTTTTAATATGATGTTTTGAATCGAATTTTGATGTTATTTATTAACAAATTCGAGTAATAATTTTAATCTGGCTTTAATTTCACAGCGTAGGCCAATTTTATGGCGTTTTTTTTTAAATTCTATGTCCAACGCGGGCCAAAAGAAAAAAAATTAGCTAAATTTTTTCTAGAATGATCTCACCACCAGCACAATTTCAATTGGTATGTATTATCGCTATCTCCCAGTGCGAAATTTGGCCTTAAGAAATCTGATCCATTCTGCGAATTATCTTGAATCTTGGCCATCTTTTCTGTCGAGTCGTCGAAATTCAACGAGCCATGATCTACGACTCCTCTTTTGCGAGTAAACACAGTTGGAATACATCTACATCTACATAATACCCTGCAAGCCGCCACAAGGGCGTGTGGCAGGGGGTGAGCCACCACCATACAT
>WURS02072216.1:0-10400 GCA_011762765.2 Rhinocypha anisoptera | reverse complement strand
AACACTCACAAGTTTTTTCCAATAATTTCGACCGCGCAACGGTCTTTCTCGAGGCGTAGTTGGCGGAAAAAAAAAAAATATATATATATATAATGTTAGGGAAAGTACGCATAGTAACGCCGCCGTTATCAACTAAGAGAACCATTCTCCTAGTTGATAACGGTGGCGGTGGCCATCAAAATATACATAGTAAGTCCAATACTTTTTTGTGTTCCTGTTTCATGGGTTATATTGTGTAACATATATAATTTAGCAGTAGGTTTCGATTTTAAGAAGGGTGTAGCCGTCTAGCTGTCTCTGATGAGTTAATATGAACAATAAGGACAGACAAAATCGTGGCTACATAAAAAGTGAAAAATAAATATAAAATATACACCAATTCTTCAAACTGGAGAATATGCGAAATTTAAAATGGTTCAAGTTGATTATTGGTAGTTGGTTATCATAATGCTAAAAGCTGTTGGAAAGGATAAAATGTTTCATGCACTCCGATATTCAGATATTGAAATTAAAATTTACATCTGTCGAAAATTAGCATTCCCGAGTAAGGAAGTTTAGAGTCGAAGTACACCCAAGTACCTATATTCGGGAAATGACCACGCGAATGTAAAAGTCAAGGACCGCTACGCGCCTACGGGGAGGAGTCTTTCTCGGGACGGACGGATTCCAAAGAGGCAAGACTCTTCATTGGGCGATTTGTCCCATTTCACATGATCCCACACCAATGAGGACAAAAAAATAAATAATCATTTAATTTGACTAGAGTAAATACCCGCTTTTCGCAAATTCACGTTAGAAAAGTTGTATCGTATCATTGGAACGGTTTCTGTTGATTCCGTTCCTGGTAAATTAATCGCATCTTGCAGGTTAATAATACTATTTAAAAATCAGAAGATTTCGTAAAACATCAAATTGTAAATTAAAGCTATGGTTTTAATTGATACCGTGAAAATTAACATTTTGGAAATTATAGGAATTCAACGTTTACGGAGATGACGTTTTAGTAGTATTAGAAGATTTTCCAAATGGAATGTGCAAGGATACTTTTCTCTGGCAATGAACGAAGGAATGTTCAAGACATAGTATTATTATAGTTATAATGATACAACTTACCTATTAAGCCTTATTTTGGTAATAGCTAAACTTTATCTCCCACACACATTTTTAAAATAATGATTTTAAGTTGACATTTTACTCTATTCGGAGAACTCAACATGCGAGATTTTATAAATATTTGATAGAATAGCCCAATAAACAATATTTATGAGTAATTGAGTTTTATTACTCAGCCAATAAATGTATCCTATATGGCAAGAAGGATTAGATAACTTATTTGAAAGATGTCATCTGCCTATCAAATTACAAATAGTGAATTTGAGAACCACAGACCAAAATCGTTCACCTTTTTCCACGGACCCACCTTAAAGTCGCACCACTGGTTTTCGAATCGTTGTCAAACATTATTAAACGTTAATAACAGATCGTCGCGACATCAGTTCTAAAGGTTATATCTGTTTCTATCTCTCCATGATACATTACATTCAGTATTAATCCATTACAGTCAGCATTATTCCTTGCCGTCATCATAGTTTTATTTCCGTATTGAATTATGCCCTCTATGTGTCCAATAGCAGACACAATAAATTTAAAACCTTATTTTTGTACTATAAATTGAATCCACTTAATATCATTTGTTGTTATCGGAATTTTATCAGTTGAAGGTGGAATTTTCATATAGCCTTAGCGTCAGGCTATTAACCTGAACATGTAACCTATAGAATATATGCAAAAGTACCTCATACTTCCAAGCCTCCAAGAATAGTCTAGGATAAAACGAAACAAATTAATATCGACCAACGAAAACGGGGAAACGATAATTACCGTACATCCCTTCCCATTTGACCCACTTCTTACACTCGAAAATGTGCTCTGAAATCGGCCTGCGTCTTATGGGCTGAAGGAAAATATTTTTCCGGCGTCATAAATAGCCAAACTCAAAATAATTTTTTTAATGCAGATAGAAAACATTTCCTTAAATTTGATTTGATCTTTTCCATGATGAATAACCTTAACAAAGCCGTTAATTTTGGAATGTGAAAATAGGATTTTATAAAATGTTGATATTATCATACACTCTTCTTTTTTTGTAAAATAAAACTCGAAAATTCACAGTGCCCCTTATGGGCCGGAAATACGGTACTCATTGACGAATAATTTACAATAGTAACACGGAATAGTCGAGGAACCTCCAAAAAGTTACAGGTTGAGTTATAAGTTGAACTACAAATTGAAGGGCGCATGCGACATGATAATTTAACAGAATGAAAGTAGACCAGCTTATTAGAGCGTCAGCGGGAGTGGAAATCATCATAAACGAAAAGTGGAGAAACATTCATAGAACTTCTGTACTACTGAAGGATTTTTGGCCCTAAGCACGTAGTAAATATCGTATCTTCTCCTTTGGCAGATACTTCGCCAGGGATTGAATGGGTTTTCCTTTGGAAGGGGGGTGGGGGTTGCAGATGGAGGGGGTGGCGTGGTCTGATATTTTATTGTACTTTCTTTATGTCTCTTTCTTATTCTATGTCCTTGGTCTCTGTTGATACCGCACTGAACATTCATACAGCTGAATATACTAAAGAACTTTCAAAAAACAGTTTAAAGTTTGGAGAAGAAATCTAATTTATACCAGCTCCTATGCAGTAGAAGAAAGTAGAATGAAGAAACAAAGGCATACTATAACATCTTAAAATTCTTCACAGAAAAAATTCGGAAGAATGATACATTTTGGTCGGTGAAGTTAATGCAAAGCTTGGGAATTATAAATAACTAACGAAACGGAAAATTAACGGAGAACCGAGTTTAACAGCAAATTATAACAATCTTAAATTTTTTTAGCTACATCGAAATTTGGTCAGTCAATACATACTATACAATACAGAAATATATATGATCACGTATTCCGTAAGAGGTAGATGATAGGCTATTTACCCATATCCCTGGAAATTTACCCATATCCCTGTATGAGCCTCAAAAACCCTTGAGGTTTATTGAGGCTCAAACATGAACAGCGACGACGTTTCCCCAATAGTAAAGATATGACTAAAGAATTGATGGTTCAGAGACAAGAAATCAAAGAGAAAAGGATTTAAAAGTTCACCTTTTACAGTATATATAGTACAATATACAAGCTACATATACCACCACAGAATATCAACGCATAACGAAAAAAATAAGAGCTTAGAAAATGCCAACGAAAAATGAAAAATCATAAGGAAAATCCAAAATCTAACCAGTAATCTCTAAGATGGTATAGTAAATAAGGGAAATAAACTTAAGTACTCTAATGGCGAAATCAAATAAACTATATACGACATGTCTAAGGAAAAACTTTTTAGGACTCCATAATAACAGGAGTAAATGAACTATGTACTTTCCACATGAATTATTAAACACGGTCATGATTTCGTAGCAAGGTTACTACACGAGACACCTCATGTATAAACTGTATAGCTAGCTCATTCACATCTATAACGATAAAAAAAGAAACATAACTTAAGAAAGTGAAAACAAATTTAAAGAACAAGAGTTTTAAAAACTTATCAACAACCCGATTTTTGTGATATATTTATGTCAAAAATGGAAACGAGTAGATGATATTATGATGAAATTTTAAAGACGATTAGACTTTTAAGCGATACATAAATATATAATAACATATACTCTAACATAGAGACCATAGGTAAGACAAAATGAATGGAGTGTTATATGAAATATAGATAGAAAAAATATTGAACGCGTTGAAGATAAAAACAAAACAGTTAAAAGGGAAGAATGTATCATAGACGAAATTGCAACTGGAGCATTCGGCGATGTGTCTTATAAATAGAAAATCCCCTGGACACGACGACAGTCTCAAAAATATTGATTACTCGGTTAATACTTAATTATTATAACTGATAAACCTATTTTGGTAAACCAATACCAAACATGATGATTGGAAAATGGGCATTATTAGACCAATTTTCAAATATGCGGTAGAATCAACTGCTTATTATTTGCTAAATTTGTTGTTAAGGAAATATTTGAGAAATATCGAGTATCAAATAAAAACATTTACTTTATTTGTAGGCTATATAAAAGCCTTCAAATGAGCCAAAAGAAATATATTTAGGAGAAGTTTAAGACCAATATACCAATTGCGTTTAATTATTGAATTAAAAAGTATGTACATTCAAACAAAAATATCCATAACAAGCAACGTAAAGAAAATAGCTTTATTCAATATAAAACTTAGCAGAGTGTACACGAGTATTTTTGTCAACCTAACCTTTTGTATTTTATAGACTGCTTTGTGATACGGGAATGGATCAGATTAATACATTTCAAGTTTTAGCTAAACTGCCCAAAATATATTCTAACACACCTTTTGCACTCGCACAAGAACTGGTTGCCCGCGACGAAAACGAAATCCAGAAATTCGCTTTTGAACTTCTTAAGATGGCACAAGTAACAATCTATAGAGCTCAACCGAAACGACCAAAGTAATTCCTTTAAAAGGCAGACATTGAAAATAATTATAAACGATCAAGACAGATAAAAAAACTTCCTCGGACGAACGTTATATAACTAACAAAAACAGGCTACGAAAAGCACAAGAAAATAATCAGATAAGATTACAAACAGAATTTTTAAAATAAAATAAGAAAAAACCTTGTAAAATAAAAAATAAAGCAATTTCTTAAGGATTACACTGTAGCTAGAACTGGACAATCAGAAAATCAAATGAACAAAGACCACGAATATCACAATAAAAATTATAAGAAGAGCTGCCCGAACAAGCAGGAAAAAATGCGGATATAAGACAAGAACTCGGTGTACAATATATCAACGAAACTTAAGAGAACACAGAATTGGATGGAAAAAACATATTGAATGAATGGAGGAAGAAAGAATAACGAAACAAATACGGAAATATAGGGCAGGAGACTGGGACATTCATGCAAGAGATGGGAAAATTAGGACTGAAGATGGATGTTTCAGGCTTAATTATTAATACTTGAATAAAGAATAAAAAAAACAATTTTTGGGACACAGGTATATAAAAACTCAAATTGTTAACATAAAATAGACAGAAAAGGAGAAGAAGAATTGCTGCCAAGTAATCTATGAATTAAGAACAAGAAAAATAAAAGTTTAACAAGGGGTCAGGTAGAAATCACCTCAAAGAACTAAATGATATTTTACTGGGAAAATAATGTGATAAACTGGATCATTGGAAACAGTTATTGAACGGAATGGTGGTCGAGGTAAATGCTAAATAACAGATTTACGGAGTGAATTTTAGATGGAGTTGTGCATCATACGATCAAGAAATATAGTCTTTCAGAAAATAGAATGAGTTTGGATTGGAGATTTATGAATTGTATATCCGCAGAAGAATATAAATTAAAAGTTAGAGAGATAGATAAACAATGCGGTGATAGAAGTGGTGTGGGAAAAGGATTAAATGTCTTTCTCAAATATTACAACTCAGAATAAAATATGGAAGTAGGAGATTGAGAAGTAGTGGGATAAAGTTAGATGTTTACAAATGGACGAATGATGTCTACCGATGGAAAGGAGGAACAAATGACGAAGAATTTTAATGATCGCAGATCTTGAGTTTTATCCCGCAATTGTTTGCAACAGCTCGGACATTTTGAAGTTATGACTGTTTACTGCATTCATGCAAGAGCTATGGGATAAAAAGCATTCGAGTGTGATGGAATTACATTAGAGGCAATGATGGCACTAGAACAAGCGTAATATGAAGCTATATGTTCGCAAACAGCAAGCTATGTTACAGGAGCTTGTTATATGTTAGTATTCAGCAAGCTATATGTTACAGCAGGAGGTTATAATATTTTGTAATGAACATAACAAGTAGTCATGTATCCTAAAGCAAATAATTTTTAATATATTTTTACCTAACTTTCCTGATGAATACTTATTAATAAATCGAAACGTTGGAATTTTTTAAGACTGCCATTTACTCTTAACTAAACCTACCCTAACGCACTACTGTCTACTAAACAGGGGAACTACTAAACAGGTTTGTTTAAGTCCTGATGACGCCTATGGACACCACCATTGCCTTTTGCCTGCATATAATTCAGAGGTATTTTTTTGTAACAACCACATCCTTCAAAGACTACCATATTTTTACACTTACATCTACCGAGTACTTTTGTATAGTCTATGTAGAATGCATAAACATTATAGTTTATACCTCTGTAGCAATGGATAAGTATTTGTGTCATGGAAGCCGAACTACGTTTCACCAATATTTTCTTCGCATACCGAGGAACATTAATTATTTTCAGGAAAAATTTCATGATGTGAGTCATAAAACTGATGGTTATAGCACTTATAGTCTTTAGTATAGGTAGGCTCTTTAGGAAGTCTGACAAAAATGAGATTTAGACAATCTCCTTACGTACAAAGGATATTGCATACATCATTATAAAGAGCAACCAATGGCGTAAAAATAGCAGCATCCTCTTCCATTGTTTTTAGTCATTGCACAGGAATACTATCGATATCAGATGCTGTATTATTCTTGGGGAGACATTCGGCATTTTTAACATATGCGTTTGTTAATTTTAATTCTATATAGTAATAATTGGCATATAATAAAATATTTTGAAAATGCATGTTTTCATCCATGGTATTGTTTTACCTAATTACAATGAATAACATTTATCTCCAAGTATCCCTGTGATAATAATTGTGAAAAACTATAAATTTCTGTAATAAACTTCAATTATAGAAAAGGTCTCTTAATTTCAAACTGGTCTGACTTTGAAAATGAGTTCGATGCGATGAAATAAAATTGACATAACATTAAAAAATTCTTTACTATGAAATCAGTGTTTTTGCCTTTGTCTATAGTATATAGTGTTTCTTTACCTCAAATGGAAGTTCGAGCTAAACATACAAAAACCAGTAAATTATAAAAACATTATTACATCGAATGAACGTCTTATTACGAGCTTAAAGACAAAATCTTACTCTGCATAAGAAGAAGACTGTGACTGGATATTTTCACCATATGCTTTTTGGAAATCGATTAAAAACCCTTATACCAATAATAATAACATTATTGCTTTAAAAGATGATTATAACCTATTTTTTCGGTATCAGGTATCTGGAAAATAAAACGCTGCAAATCACCCTTTTAAAGAGGGTAATAGGATTATTATGCTTAAATTCATTTCTAGAATACTGAAAATCCCCAAGTTTTTGGTAGACACTCTTGCCAAGCTTAACAAAAAAGGGTTTAAAAATGGGGTGAAAAGGGTGAAAAAAGGGTGAAAATTTTTGTTACCCTCGGTTCTTCTAAAATTCCAAGTTGCAGGAATGCTGATTTCCTTGAAGAATCACATCCCTGCATACTTAAAGTAAGATAACAAACCTTTTACAATTAAGGCAAGTGAATAAAATGAGTCCGACTGTGATAAAGATATCCTTACACTTAAAAATATTACTCTTTCGACATCAAGTTTCATCTTGGCTTGGTTTGTCATTGTGTTGGCTTTAAATAAGTGTGACAATTTTACCCTCAGATGTGATTTGCTTTGCCATGTGATTTTTTGCTCCTATTTCCCCTCTGAATTTTGTTATTATATTTATCGAGGATTGGTATTTATTAATTTTTCATATTATAGTTATCCCTTTCTAAGTTGTAATACAAAAAAATAAGTTTTTCTATGCAAAACGTTTCTCTTTGAAACGCTAACAACGAACGTTTCACGAAAAGGATAAGACTACAAAATTTAGACACTCACGCTGAATTATTTAGTTGAGACCAGCCAAAAGGTCGAAGATGGAGGATTCTTAGCCCCTACAGACAACTCCCGATTTCTTTGTTCATTCCTCCGCAACAATGCATGACTGTCAATTCAAAAACTCCGACCTCAACTCTTCAGTTTCGTCTCGTCACAAACCCGCCTGGAATTCAAGACGAAAGCGCGTCTGATACACGGAGGCATCGCTTTTTACCATCTTCATTTCGGATTGCATTCCAAAGTATCATCTTCTTTCCCCCTTCCAACTAATCGTATTCGACTGGAAGGAGTAGGGTGGAGGTGGGTAAGAGGTGGAATCCCTTGAAACCATCCCTCTAGCAATCTCCCTTTACGGACTTGGGACGGAGACGGACGATTTGGAGTGAGGAGGCCGAATCGGAGAAATGTGTAAAAGGAACAGTACAGTGGGATTGGGTGGGGGGGGGGGGGGGGGGAAGGCCGAGGGGAAGGAAAGATATGTAATTTCGAGTCCTCTCCGCTCGAGGTATAATTCCTCACCGCAGCCGCGGAGGATATCCAACGTTCTCTGCATGAGACAGACGTAAGGTAATCGCGGGGCGTAGAATCGCTTTCGGATTCATTGTCTTTCCCCTCTCGGCCCTGTAATTTCAGCTACGACGACTAATACGAACGCCTATCACACAACATCCATTCGCTTCAACGATCGCTCAGTAATTTAAGACGCCACCGCCGCCATCTGCCCTCGTTCCCGTAATGGCGACCTCTTGAGGCATTCCTGAATGCAGGAGGTCGTTCGTTAAAAGCGGGTTATTTCTGAAGGAATAGCTGAGGCATTCAAGTCTGGCCGCGCATTAGAAATGGTTTGCTAAGCATGATGATCGGCCATTAAGAAGCTCATATCATTCGTTCCTTGATGAAGGAAAACCGAAATCTCTTTTGATTCTTTAGAATTTCCTGCCATATGCTGATCAACAGAGAAGATGCCGTACAGGACATCGCGTTGAGTTCCTTAATTCCTTGATTTAGACTGCTTCCAGCAAAGGAGGCCAGAAAGAATTTACAAAACGATTGTACAAACATTTTGCAATTAGTCCGGGTTGTCTTTGTGAACATTTTAGACGGAATTCGTAGAAATATAAACTTCCCCAATCGCGTGACTGAAAGATTAAAATTATTTTTAAAATGCTATCATTATGGTGATACATGAAATGGAACTAAAATTATAATAACTAACTAAACATGAAGGTATCATTACAGGAAAATGGATATCTGCAATAAGCGATAAAATGAAAAATTTTATAATGGTATAAAATTATATTTTGATATATTAATATCTAAAAAATTAAATTTCGAAATATCTTAATTTATAAAATGACTCACTGAAACTCCCTTCCCCTTACTATGCTCATCTGCAGTATCATTACCTGCAATGTCCCTTTAAAAGTATTTTAATATGTATCCTAATATCAGGAATGAATTCGCTGTAAAGACTATTATATTCCAATTACATAGTTTGCACGTCCAGCATGAATATTATTTTAAGAGTGATTTACTTTTTCATAAAATGAGGTGTATTTTTTATTCTAAATTACTATAAGACCACTTTGCGTTATCAGAACCAATAGAACCTCTAATTCGAATTATGGCATTATTTTATTGAATAATTAAGAAAAGAGTTTTTCAATATAAATTTAATGGAGATTATTGGAATATTATGAGAAGAAGCTCATGGGAAGGCTGATATTAAGTGGACAAAGGCGAGGTCAGCGAATTTCGAATCATGCATTACGTCGACGGAAAATTTGTTGCCAAATGGGAGTTAGGAGTTGAGAGCGAGCTATTAGGAGATAACATATCAAATGTGCATTTACCTAATAGGATCAGGAGGTTAAAACAATATAGCTGACCCGTGGTAAGAGAATAACAACTAAATGGAATAGCTTCAGCATATAATTGATAATTTCATGACATTATACAATGTTCCATAGTAATGAGAGTTAAAAAAAAACACTGAAGTTTATGCCAGAGAAGAAAGCACGCATGAGAAGCGACGCGACGAGTTCTGCGCACCCCTTATATTCCAGTGTTTTGAACCCAATAATGGGGGTATTGGTAAAAAAAGGACCTTCAAGTCATGGGCCTGTGCACTAATGTGCAAATAAATAATGGTGGAGGATTCACCGCACATTCAATAAAAAAAATGTAACGAGGTACGTGAAAAAATCCAGACTTCCGCCAGCGCTACCTTACGTGTGTATGATGCGAATCTCTCATGGAATTGCCAAGATGGCTGCCCTCGAGAGCCTACTCCGTGACTATTATATAAAAGGTGGACGAAAGAGAGAGAGAGAGAGAGTTAAGGGAGAGGAGGCGGGCGGGTACCCAGGGGTGAGGGGAGAGGATGGGTTGGGGAGGAAGATATTTCGTAGGGAGTGAGAGGAGACGAGGCATATAGCCGGGTATAGTTCAGAGGGAGGAGCGGCGGGAGAGAAGAGGAAGTATGAAGAAGAAAAAGGAACACACGCACACACTTATAGACATTCACACACAGAAACAATAAAAAGATAGACTTACATTTCGGAAATATTT
>WURS02072205.1:0-10400 GCA_011762765.2 Rhinocypha anisoptera | reverse complement strand
CCGCATACTAGTATTTTAGTCTTCCTTATATTTATTCTCATGTTGTACTCATTCAGTACTTTTTCCATTGTGTCCAAAATAGTCTGTAGGTCTTCACGTTTCTCTGCTATGACTGCTATGTCGTCCGCAAAACGTAGCATGTTAATTCCTTTCCCATAACTCAGTACATGACAATGCCATAAAATGGCGAAATATGTCATACCATGAATAAAACTGTGGAAAAGTACAAAATATCTTTCATTCCAACCGTGGTTATTAGACAATTGGCAGGATTTTAATGCAAATTTCCATATATAATGAGAGAGATGCGTTTCTAAAAGAAGGTAAACTCTTTAGAGATATTTACTAAAAAAATACAATAGTTTCATTTGGTCAGTGCGAAATTTCACCAAACTGCCAAATCATAAACTTATCAGCTTCACTACGATATGAAGTAACAGATCCATCACTTTTATGGGTAATGTGCTACATTGTCTCTGTGCTCATCTGGGAAACATGATAAAATTGTATTACAGTGAGAACTTTTGGATAAAAAAATATGTCAGCACCAGCTATTATTACATTGTCCAAACTCACCCCAACTTATGGTTTTGCCAAATAGGAAATTCAACAAGAATCCCACCAGAATTTCACAGGTTTGAAATATATAATTACCTAAAAACTGTTTATAATGCCCATTGAAGAAATAAATTCTTTGATGAAGATGGGGGCTAACTAATTAATTTTTCTGTCTGCATGATGAATGAATTTATTGTTTTTAGGTTTCATTTTGTGTAAGAACAATGAACTTTTCCAAAGGCTTAACCCTCTTGACAAGTGTATTGTTCCTTCCTTTGTTATTGACACCAGTAATGAGGGATTTCTTACTTTCCTGATGTATACTGTTGTTGAAGTTTTCTCTTAGTTTTCCACCAAGTAAGACTGGATGGAGCAACATTTCAATGGCTAACTCTGCCATGGTCCCCAGGAAAAAAAGTTTAGAAATCCATTGAACTGCCAGCCAGCATACTTAGCACAATCACTAGGATAATTCATCAATTCAAATTCCAGTGTTTGAACCTCAAATGTGCACTGATACATGATACAACATCACCTTTATATTGAAATAGTTCCCTCTTGAACTCTACTTAATTTCACCCAGGTATCGTTCTATCTAAATTACCTATTCATTTCCTGAAACTACCTCACTTATCCAGCTTTCTATCCTCCATGACTCTAGGCTTAAACAGTTCCACATTTAACACCGATATTAAGTTAATTTCTAGAATATTTAATTTTTGCCATATCATTCATAAATATTGTTGTTACATTACGAATACCAGATTATTAATGTAGTATTTTAAGAGGTTTTACTGTTTCTCTGTCTGGTGGTATTACGTTCATTAATGAAAATAAAAAGAAAACCCCCGAGAGAAGCGGTAGTAACTGATGATCTCGTTGGCAGAGTTACTTATTTCCGTGTTGGTTAGCAACTACCAGGAAAATGACTCAGCTTAAGTGAGATACAGTCATACACGGGAATAAATTATTGGTAATACCTGTGGAATACAATCACTTTCGACCTTTTCGAAAAGACGGTCTTTAATTTGTTGGAAAACTTCCAGATTTCAAGGGGGTGGGATATGAGTGAGGTCACGTGACAACTTTGTGAGAAATTTGGATCGAAAATATTCATGAAGTCATTCATTATTTAGCGGCGCGGGCGTAGCCATAAATGGCCTCAGGGGAATCGATTTCTGCGCCTAAGATCAAAGCATTTCATCCAATATAAGGTGATACACGGCAATATAGTGCAAAAGCATAACCTCTCACGATAAGTGAGAAGAATTCAAGGTCTCTCAGCAATTTCAGATTTCAATCATTTCTTACTTTCTTTGTCATTTTAAAATTGCCGCTCTATATTTCCTGTCTTCAATATCATATAATAAAAATTACAGTATAAATTTCAATGACAGCAAGGACCTATATAAGTTTCTACGCATCATTTCGTAACCTTTCCAAGAAGGAAAGTTCTTGTCGTACAGGTGCCTAAGAGGAAAAACGGGAAAAACTATTACGCGCCGATTGCGCAAGATGTGCACATAGTGCTCATTTTATAAGATTCCCATTGTAGGTGTCACCATTATCGCTATTTCAGAACAGAGAATTGTTCAGAGCAGCGAGCGTGCAGTACCCGTAACCACCCGTAACGTTGCGTGGCATCTAGTGGAAATTTTCCACGTTCGTTAGAGTAACTCCTCGACCTTGAAGAGCATTACAGGAAAAACGTATTGATTTAGCAGATCGCCAGACGACATCGAATAAGCCATGGCAGTTCACATTGAAAATAAGGTATGTAATTTAGTATTTGTGCGGTAAACTAGTTGGTGATGAACGCCATGTTAATCGATTTCCTTTTGCGAGGAAAGATATTACTTTACTCCTCTTGTATTATTTAGAACGACCTCGATTCCAAGTTGAAGGAAGCAGGGGATAATTTGGTGGTGATAGACTTCTCGGCAACATGGTGTGGGCCGTGCAGAAACATTAAACCGGTATTTAAGGTCAGTTGATGCACAAAGATTGACAGTGTTTCATATTTACCTTTCTCAACTGATATACTTATTATGATTTTTTGCTGGGTTAAGTTTGAGGCAATTCAAGCACCACGAGAGATAGAGGAGGGAACACAGAAGCCAACGTCCGAAACAGTATTCCTGGTTAGGCTTAGTTTTCATTTTTGGTAAATATACTTAAGTATTTCACACTCTCAGAAAAATAATGTGAAAGTGGTACATTTTGTCGTTGTAGTTATAAATAAATTTTCACATAATCTTTTAAGTTTCCGCTATCTCAGGGTCTTATTATATTCCTTACTTCTTTCCCTGAAGTTACTATCAATCCTTCTTGAAAACCGATCACAAGTGGGCGTCGTCATAGTCCAAATAATAGCAACTCATGACTTATGTAATGTTGACAGAATTCTGTTAATTTATACTTAAACGACAACGTCGTGGGAGGGGCTATGGGTAGATAACAAAGTAACCCCGGTCCAATATGTACTTGTATTATGTAACTGTAATTTTAGATTTCGTCAACCACTATATCTCGCGCGCATTTATGTTGCCTACCCCGTTATCAGTGGGATGGATGAGATGTTAGTTTCGTTATTTCCGTTTTGTATTTAAGAAGTTATAGTTGACTTTTTTAACACGCGTATCTCTGAAAGTCATACCGGAAATTCCCCTAAAACTTGATTATTAGTTATCTTTAGGAATCGCGGTTAAACCCAATCTCAGCATATTGATACGTATATTTTTTTAATATAAGCCCGTTCACTCTCTCCATTTTATTTAGTCTTTTAATCCACATTTACCGATGAGCCGTGACATTAAGCATCAAAAATAGAATTTGCTAAAGATTATTGGGAATGTTCCTTCTCTTCATCGCATATACACCAAAAGACCTGATAACTTCAGCATAAATGGCCACAGCATTGATTTTAAGGGGTGAAGGCTCGCGTATTTTGCCCGCGTTTCTTAAGTATATTTTCTTACTTTATAAAGTATTGTGTTGGTGTTATGCCGGCCGGGTTAGCCTGGGGCTAGCGCACTCGCCGGCTAATCCAAAGGTCGCGGGTTCGAGACCCGCCCAGGGCATTGTTCGTACAAGTTGGTTTTTTCTATAATTTGAAGAGGTGCAAAATGACAATAGCCGTCGAATCAACCTATAAATAAAAATACTTCTTCTATTAGGTTGAACAAGATCCAAAATGATTTAAGTAATTTTACGTAGAAGGCTAGTGCTAAATCAATATTTCGATTAAAAAGATCTTTGAGACAGACATGATAATAAAGTATCTTCTTGCCTAAAGATACATGTTATACATATATATAAGGAAATTATATAATTACAGCCATTAAATAGAATTTATTTACTGAATTGCAAAGTATAGTAAGTTTTGTAAAAGAATAAAATCGTGTACCTTTCAACTACTTTCATATTAGTCCGCCAGTTTAGCGTGTGGATAACGTGCCCACCGGCTAACCCAAAGGTCGAGGGTTCGAGACCCACCTGGGGCATGGGTGTTGTGTATTTACGTGTATGGGTTTTGTGTGATTTGAAGGAAGTATAATAAGTAACTGCTTGGCAGAAACTAGTATTTTGTCATGCAGACCCACTGAGAAAAAAGTTACAATTGTGTAAGAAAGACAGTCTATGATAGGATATCATTTTTAACACCTTAAGAGAAAAATCTATAAGCCATTGAACCTACTGACAGACAATCACAATGTCTGCTTAGGGGTGTGGTGTGTTTGAATTGGTTTAACTGGGGGGTAGCAAGTTTGCCGGTTAACCCAAAGGTCATGGGTTCGAGTCCCATTGAGGGTATGTCTTTTGTGTTAATCCAAATGGGTTTTGTCTGCAAAGGGTGTGGTGCTTCATGATTACTGTCATTTAGCCTGCCTCTATTAGACAAAAATACTACTTCTGTAGCACAAAATTCTTTGAATAAGATCCACCTCGAAGGGAGTTTTACTAAAGGCGACACTGCATTGGATACACATGCTCAGTTCATGGGATAGTTTCTTGGATTCCATGGAAATGGATAAGGTGTAATGAAGAAGAATCGTCCATTATGTTAGAAAATTCTTAAGAAGTTACTGGTTGAGAAAGTCGGAGGGAGATACAGCGTCAGATTTAGCATGATCAAATAGCCAAGCCAGGGTGTTATATCCCCCAAGAAAGATCTACTTACTATCTACGGGAATAAATACCTAATGCCAATTCAGAGATCACCTTTACTCACAAGAACTATGTATTTTTATTCATAAAGAGATGAAATACTACAATTGGTAGTGTCATATAAACAATAAAAGCAGTGGACACTGGTAAAAAAATTATTAAAATTTAAACTTGAATCACAAAGTAAAATCACAATATATATAACGTGCCTAACTTCACCACACTTTCGGATATATCCTGGCTATCTCCATGTTCCCCAAAATGATTGCGTTGACTTTTCCTTTGTTATTAATAGGTAACTTTGTGGCGAATTTTATCTCAGCATGCCTATCGATGCGTTGCAATGGCACTTGCAACTTTGAGCGATCGTATATCATCGCATTTAAATCATAAAAATATCAATTTCCATTGTATTCCACAAATAAATAAGTTGTAAAATTTACATAACAGGGTTTTTATCGTTTCACATGTAGTTTTCAGTAATAACACAGGTGAAAACTCCGTCCCCTTAGTCCCACATTATACCAGGATTTTACTGAATGTGAAAGATGTCTTAAGTACTTTTTAAAAAAATCTAAAATATGCAAACAGTCCATGTTCATATATAATGAAATCATAAACAAATGCTCGAGAGAAGTAAAGCAAAATATTCATCAAGGAATATAGTGGTCCAGCTGACCATTTCTCTATTAATCTATGAAATTTACTCATAGTTAAATAGTCTAAAGAGAATCATTTAAACACCAAATTCACCCCCCTGTGGGTTTTATGCAGTCTACATTAAGATACACACATCTTATGTTTAACTACTTGTGTGTGTGAACTTCTGCTCCTGTTTGGAAGACTGATGTTTGCTTAGGCATATGGAGTAAAAAATAAAATATATACAGTTATGTACAATCAACACCTTCATGAGTTGATCTAGCAGTGATTTGGCGGGACTATATGTATCACTAAGGATGACTAGATGTTGAATAAGCACTGTGTGTTGATATTTTATACATTTTTAGCTTTTTCTCCTTCACAGCAACTGGCAACCGAACATCTTAATGTCGTGTTCCTTGAAGTCGACGTGGATGAATGCGATGACATTGCTTCAGATTACGGAATCGTTTCCATGCCCACCTTCGTTTTCCTGAAGAGGGGCGAAAAGGTACATATTGCTGTCAGATCCTTTCCACATGACCAATTTGAAACATTGACCGAATGGCATTGATTTGAGTTTCTCATTTTTTTTCCAGGTTTCGACATTTTCTGGAGCAAATCCCGATCAGCTTAAACAAGCTATTATGGAGCACAAGTGAGCGTGATTGTTGCCACCCAACTTGCCTTTCCATTTTCCAAATACATTGCCTGCAAATGATTCATTTATATGAGCAGCTGTAATTGTTCTCAGAGCAAAATTGGTTTTACCAAGGAGGGGTAAAATGCTATGGTATTTACTGTTCTCAGCTGTGGCACGATAATTTTTTTTATGTTGTCATCTTTACACACCTAAATGTTTTGGGAATCTCACAATACCCGTGAGTCAAAATTTTGATCACTGTGTCATGAGAAAGACTTCTGATTTTAATTCTGATACCTCAACCATGTGAAGGGTTTGAAAACATGTTAAAAAGTAGTTTCCTAATAGATTTTAGTGGTTATGGAAAGGTACATATGAAATTTATTTATATACACATATATATGTATGTTGTGTGAAGCAAGTGCCATAAGAAATGAACCAGGAAAGAAATTGTGTTTTGATGACTTGCTTCACAAGTGCAAATGCTTGGAAGGGCTTTCTGTCAGAAAATAAATAAAATTTCCCATGTTGCACAACATGTTTTTATATTACTTTGGTTTTATTTCCTCTATTTCAATTACAAACATGCCTAAGAAGCAATGACAATTTTTTCATTACTCCTTCCCTTTGAATTTTTATGGCTACAAAAGCTGACTAAACTTTATTATGTGCCATCTGTCAACTGTCAGTGAACCACAAGCACTTTATGGCGATACTGACAGAGGACAGGCACTTTTGGTGAAAGACAGAAGGAAAGTGATCTCACTCCCCCACACTTCAAGGGTTACATAGCATATTTTTTTGAAGTTCATTTAGTTTAAGCTAGGTTTTAAGCAAACACTAGTGGTATATTACTTTTTTAGTGCCTTGTGATAGTGTGAACAGGTGCACATGAGGGATAATTTAATAATACATCTTAATTGGGATGAGTCATTGCTTGATTCAACTTGGACAGGAGTGAAAATGCTAACTAGACTAGTTTTTAAATTCTTCCATAAGAAATATAATGTGAGTGACATGTTCACTCATTCAGTCAATCTAAGTCAATGCTTCTCAATATAAGCATCATCTTCAATGGTGGTTAGTTTTTCTGATCATTGGGTCAAAGCAAACTATATGGTCACAATTGTAGACATAAACTACCTCTCTTAAATTGGGAGGAAATGATCCCTATTACTGTAACCTTATTTCAAAGCTATTATGCCGTTTATACTCGTCATGATCTTGGACAATACATAATTGAGGTGGTCTTTCCATTTCCTGCCTCAATGGTGTTTTTTAACGTGACACCATCACATAAATGGCCCTCCTAAATCCCCTCTGGGGATCAGACATCTTTGCAGATGCTGCGTGGACTACATTTCATCTGACTCCTACCATCCGATGTATTTGAACCTACCAGGATCAATAATATCATTGCTCCAGCCAATGTAGCTCTTGAGGATCATTGAGGCACGCAAAAACCCTTCCATCATGTCAAGGTCATAGTCCACGGGGAGGGATACAAAACCAGGTTCATGAGAAGGGATGATGGGCCTAGAGTGGAGGCTTTTGAGATGTGGGTTTGGAGAAGGTGAAGTGCTGGGAGTGGTAGGGGAGGAGAGGCTTTTGCTGCGAGAAATCCAAAGAAGGCAGGAAAGGTGGATGAAAGCGGCACTCAAGAGACAGATTGGTTGTTGAAGGTTGTGATGGAGGGTAGAATATTGGGTAAGCGAGGTAGGGGTAGGAAGAGAATAGGGATTTTGGATAGAATGATAGGGGGTGAGAAATATGCATGTTTAAAAAGGGATTAATATGTAGTGGTAAAATGTAATCTGAGACTCATCAAAAACTTACCTTAACTGGTAGATTACCCTTTATTAATTCATTCTGTTTATAAGTCATGTTATATGCAATAATATAATATTTTCAATGAAAGTTCTAGTGTTACTGGGGTGGGGTATTATGTTTTGAAGGGGCTTGTTTTACAATGCATTAAGTTCTGCCCAATCAGCTGGTTTACTCATGAGCTTCTCTGTGTCCACGTAACCTCCCTCATACTTAGTAATAAACATTTGCTTTCTTTTCCTTCCACCATTCTTTCTAACCACAAACATTCACTTCTCAGGCCAAGTGCACCGTTTTATAAAGCTCTAACCTATATTGGCTAACGATTTGTTCTCAAACTTTGCGGAAAAACAAATTATTTTTTTGAAGTTCATCTTTTAAAATTATTTTACAACAATATATGCAAATGTGAATCAAAATTGCCACAGTTAATTTTTGATGTACAGTGGCACCTTGAGGTAGGAGTGTAATACATCCTGTGGCCGGGCTCTTAAGTAAAAACTTATTGTATCTCAAATCAATTTTCCCCAATTGAAATGCAATTGATTCCCCCCCAAAATATCATCCCAATTTTTTTGTTAAACGTTTTCAACATAAGGAAAAATTATGATAATGAACAAATATTGTTTACAGACAAAATAAAAGCTAATAAAAATACAATTTAAAGAAGCAAAGAGATGTTGTGCGATTGTACTGAATGGTTAAGTCCATTACTCTTATGCCTTGCACATGCTTGTCTATTATCTCAATAGATAATAGACAAGCTATAATTCCATGGATGTCACCTTTTCTCGCCACTTTTCTTCACACACATCATCTTAGGACTCCTGGTCATATGAAGAAAAAATTAGCTAAATAACTGTATTTACAAAAAAATCACATAGTTAAAACGACGCTATGGAAATACTTCTGCGGTGAGGTATGTGAATTTAATGTGCAAGACTCACAATTTTGAGCAGAGGCTCCCTTTGCCAAAGTTTGTATTGCAAAGTACCACTGTATTTTCAATAGTTCTTTATGGTCAGAAAACTTGTTTAATTTTTATAAAATGTAATGGCAAAAATATCAAGAGTTCAAAATTTTTAAAAATTATTTTTTAAACACTTTCTTTACTAGTGCTCTCTTCCATATTTTATTGTTGAACATTTTACTGAATTCTAGTGAATTGTTCCCAAGATCCATACATGGCATCATAGCGATGGACATTCAATTTCATAAGTATTTTATCCAAATTATATTTTTTAGGACACAAGAGATTACGAATAATGTGATATTTTTGGAGGGACCAGCATTTGACTCTGTAATTCTACCTTTGTTATATTCTATTTACTTTGATGATGCATTGATATAAATAGTGACATGAAAAAGGGTTTGCATTGTGGTACCAAAAGATCACATTTTTTTCGTTGCTGAAAATTTCCATGTGAACATGACATTTCGAGACAAACATATCTTGTCAGTAACCTAATAGTCTAAGAGCTGGGTATGGCATTGGGTTGTGATATGGAAAAAAATAAACTGTAATATATTGGTATAGTATAGGACAGAATATAGTATCTGCAGTTGCTGGAAGCACAGCTTTGCTAGGGTAGAAAATAGGGTTTTTCGCTAAATATCATCATTGATAATCTCAGCAAATTGCAATATTCGTGAACATGTTAGATGTGATATGCCAGAGTTGCTGACATAGTTGTGTCCCAAGGCTGTAAAAGAGGGTTAATATTGGATATTATATATATACACCAGGGGACAGAGGTAGTGAGCTGGGCTACAGAACTGAGGGTCACCAGTTCGAGCCCTGGAGATGACAAATTTTCTCAGCTTGAATTTGCACTAACTTTTGAGACCAGCACATACAACTTCGATGCACGTAACCTCTAGTGGGAACCAGAATGCAATTTCAACAGAGGGATAGTGGAAACCAAAATGATCAGTCCAGCATCAACTGCCACAGCTGAGGGCGAAAGTGAAATTCATGGAATTAGCCTCGGCACTGTGATGTGGAAAGGGCTGGGAAACTACCACATTAATCTCCTGAGAAAATGTAGCTTTGGCTGTACTAAACCAATCTCTGGATTTGTATATCAATGACTTTATATCAATATGTACAGGTATACAAACTTGTATACATATTACAATGAATGATGTCAGTCACCAATGCCTTATGTTTAAACTGCTGCCTTCCACCGGAGGTTGCATGTATCAAAGTTGTAGGTGCTGGTGGTGAACTTTGGTTAATTTCACAAAAGACCAAATACTTGGTAATCAGTGTACCGTTTCCTTGAGTTGAAAGCAGGTTTCGTAAGAAAGGGTTTACATTAAAACAATCATGGTAATGAAAATATCAACCGCTCCCAATGGAAGCTTCATGAAGGATGATACTTCATTTAGAAAGTACACATTTCAGAGGTAAGGAAAAGGAATTACACTACTATAAGTAGATAACTCCTCTCTAAAAGTACCAGAGGGACTAGGAAAGGACAACATGGTCCTAGCCTCGAGGAAGGGAAAATCCTGATGTTCACCTCCCCGTGGTAGAGAGGGGGCAACACTTGACTTAACA
>WURS02072194.1:0-10400 GCA_011762765.2 Rhinocypha anisoptera | reverse complement strand
TCACTCAGCTTGGGTTTAGCTGGAGGTGTCCGGAGGGTCGTCACCCGGTCTCGAACCAGGGTCCCCCGGTCAGTAGCAAAGCACTCTACCCACTGGGCTACCACGACCTCTTAATGGGTACAAATACATGTTTATTTTTTTTTATCGACAACATTGTGGACTAAGCAACAAGTAGAAGAAGAAACATTTATTTTGATGCATAGTAGAAGCAGTTATTTTTTAACTTATTGAAGTCTGTGCAGTCTATTGGGTGTTGCAGATCTTAGTTCTATTAAATTTAATTTACTTAAATTGCAGTCCTAGTAAAATTCTGTCATTGCTAAAGGAAGGAAGCCTTGCAACTTTCTTCAAGTTCATACGTAGTATTATTCTTGTGGCCTCCATGTAACTTAAATAGTTTCAAAAATATTTTGTCAGCAAATTTTAAATTGACAGTGTTCTCTAACAAAATCCAGTTAAGGTGTCTGGATGTAACCCATCTCATGTTGAATCATTGCTATTATTAGAAGTCCTATATCTAGAGGAAAATACTTTAAATGGAATTGGTATAGAGGTTTAATGAAATAAATGTTCTTCCAAATGTAATATCATTGTCCATTGGAATACTTCTGCATTAGAACCCATCAGTGACAGAAATTGCATAAATGTACCATATTTACCTTAATATAAGATGAGGGTTTTTTTTCCAGATTTAGCCTCAGAAAAATGTGGGGTCGTTTTATATTTGAGTTGTCTCACAGTAGAATCAAGATTTTACGTATAATGATTTTACAAAAAATGCACCGCAGCAATGGCCATCTTTTATGCTTCAGCTTTTATTTTTGGGACTTCAGCAAAATCTAAAAGAAACTTTTTAACGCCAGTCTTTAACTAAATTTAAAGTTATTCCTTATACTACTGGGTAATTCAATAGTACAAATTACTGTCTGGATTCGTAGTAGGTTATATTATTATTATTTTACTTTAACATATGTCATCACGTTATTCAGTCATGGGTTTCAGGCCTGTACTTGTTTACAACAAATACTACAGAAATAGGAACGATAGCTGTTGAGGTAGGAACCTCGTCAGCTGCTCTGATCGACAAGCTGTCTTTTGGGTTTCCCACAAGCGGTGTTATAACACCAGTGCACGTTGTTCAGCGGCATTTGATACACAGTTTAGGTTACTGAAAAATAAAGGAAATAAATCAAAGAACCAACCATTAATAAGGTGCTAGAGAATACATTGTAATTAAACAAATGACGATTTTAAGTGTTATAGTTGCAAAATATGGCCTAGCATGCTACACCCACACTTTAAAATATGAACTTTTATGAAAAAACAAACCTCTTTCATCAAAATGGAAGAATTGTCAATTTTCTCGCCAGATTGGTGTTATTCATTGCGAAAAAATGTGTGAGCATCTTGCCACAAGAATTTCAGTATGCATAACAAATATATTTTGCTAACAGAAATGTCATGATGAGACAAAAAGTAACCCCGGGCATGGGGTGTTGCTAGCTAATTGATTCAGACTGAGCTTGTGATAATAGTAAGTTTTATTTACAAATACTGAATATATGCATAAATAAAGTAAAAATATATGCATCATTCTATATTTTCAGGCATAACTATGTGGAAATCCATCTGAGAAAAAGGAATAACGTACTATGTATTTTTCCACTAAGATTTTTAATCTGGTATGACTAGTTTCAACGCTACGGCGTCATCTTCAGGTACCTGAAGATGATGTTGTAGCGTTGAAACTAGTCGTACCAGATTAAAAATCTTAGTGGAAAAATGTGTAGTACGTTATTCCTTTTTCTTAGAGTTTTTATTTTTCGAAATGTCAAAATTCCACTAAGTTAACTTGCCTGGTATTGAGTTTATTCAAAATATGGCACAGTCTCTATGCAGTAAATTTTTTCTACAACATAAATATAACAAAAAAATGGGTTGTTAGATACTTGTGGAAATAATCGACCACTACTGCAATTTTATTGGATCTTTCACTCATTCTTGCTCTCATTTTTTTAACGATTACACTACAAAAACATTTTGTAATACTGTATCAGCAAGAATTTAATCGATGAAAGAGATGGTTGTGGCCAATACTTTAACTCCATTACTGGATACTTAGTCAAATCCATAGATATATTTATCGAGTCAAAATGTTTTACTACAAACAGTTCTAATGATGCCACTGCATAGTGAACATATTGACTCTATAATTATAATTTCTGTGGATTTTTCAAAGTTTTCTTTCCATATCCAAGAATATTGCCATAAAATGAATTCTGCATATGCTACATTATGGTGACCCCCAACTCTGAAGCTCAAAATATTGCCTCATAATAATATAATATTCAAGATAACTTACTAATAGAGAATGTTCAGGCTTCTTAAACCCACACAAATTGCTTTTTCTTCTTTGCTGAACCTTATATAATCAACAAATGCATCCTCAGTTATCTATTCTAATTTTTAAACTTTTGGACCCATGCATTTAAAATTATGGTATTTTAAGATAGAAAAATAAATTTTAAGAAAAAAAAATAGTGCCAGAGATAGTTGTTTATAAGAAATGGAGTCATTAAGACCTAATTGTTCTGCCCAACTTCTTAATTATATTCAGGCCTATCTTGAAACCCACAAGTCTTATCGAGAAATGCATGGAACTGTTGAAATTCTTCATCAGGAGCTAAGAATTACAAAGGACTTAGAGAGATCTGAAAGGTATAAGGACATTTCAATGCACAATCTTCTTAATCAACAGCAATGCATCATAGATGAACTTGTTGGAGTAAAAGGTAAATAAATCTATCCTCATCACTGGAGCGTGTAGACTCAATGGGAAAATCTAACCCATTTAAATCATATGGCACTTATGATTGAGTGGTAAATAAGATTCATCTAACATAATCCCTTTGTTTTAAAAGATGAAAACATCAAGCTGACAAGTCACAATGTAGAACTTGAGAATGCCTGTAAGGATCTTAAAAAGGTCAGTGCCATATCCATGCTAATGATTGAAATCTTTCATATTTTTACTCACTTAAATAAAGCCTTTTTCAGAAGTTGGATTCAACAGTAAGAGAACACAATGAAGAGCTGAAGAACCTGAAAAACTTACATCTGATGGAGATGCAAGATATTTCAAACAAATCTGCGAATGAAGGTGCATGATGCATGTAAAATTATTTCTTGTAGACATGCTTACATTTCACCAACGCTCAATTTAATAATGATTCAACTATTGTGTCAATACTAAAAAAAACTTTTATGAATTACGGATAACATTTGCCTTGTTTAAACTCTTAAATTACTATCAGATGGATTTCAGAAGTTGAAGAATATATTCCTCACATATAGAGACTAGGGTGTATAGGGATATATACACCCTAGTAGGGATAAATAATTAGTTTCCTTTCATAAATGTTTGACTTTATGTAAGAATGAGTGGGGGTATTTTAGTCTAGGAAGCACCAACATTTTTCAACTGTTACTCAACCATATTTAACACATGACAAACTAAAAGAAACAATGAATGGACACAAAAAATTAAATCATAAGCTATTAGTCAGCATGTCAACACCTGAATTAAAATATCAGTGAAAAAGTTCATTTATTTTATTTTCATTCAGATCATTCATTTTTGCTCGCACATATATTTTTCCTTTTTTTCTGATGCACCTCTTGGATTAAGATAAATGAAAACCTCCAAATGTCTTACAATTATGGAAATTAATGGGAAGATAAAATTTTTGTAAAAGTGAGTCAACAATTAATTACTCATTTTAAATATGTAAGTAAGTAGATAAGCTATTTACAAACTGTATTGTGGCTGATACTTCAAAATATGAACTTTTTCCTTTGACTGAGAATGTCTTTCATTAAAATAATAGAAACATAGTTTGACTAAGAAATATTGGAGTGTACAATTGCATACAGACAAATTATTAACTCAATTTATAATATATATAACTGGATTATAGAATTCCCATAAATTACTATACACATAACTGCTATTGATTGGAAAATGCACTTTTTCAATTCAGCTAGCCTTGGTGATGGAAAGGAAAAAAATATTAATTTTTTTATTATATGTCACAATTGGGTCAGGGAAATCAAGACTTTGAGCTGACTTTAGATCCTAGATATAATTACCAAAACAACTTTGTCCGAGAACTGCAGTGATAGGGTCCCTGTTTATGTAAAGAAGTGAAGATCTTAGCTATTTAAGAGGAAGGAAATGAAGTTCTGGGAAAAATTTACAATAAAAAAAATAAAATCAGTGTCCCGAAAATGGGAAAACTCTTATTTTGTTCTTGTAAAGACAAATTTTCAAGCAATTGAAAAATATATTTATATCCTCATTTTTCGATTGTTCCTGAAAAATATTATGGGTCCTTAATCAAGTAAATTAGAATGAAATTATTTATGAATTCATGTTAAACAAACATTTGAACCCTTTTAGTTTCAGCCTCCATTACCTGATACATACATATATGTATGTAAAAAATGCCAGGGCTCATTTGAGGACTTTGTATGACGGCACATATAAATATCAATACATACAAAATTCACTACGGAGGCCATCACCTGGTGGAATTCCATAATTAAAAAAATAAGTTGTCACTGGTTTATATTTCCACTGAACAAAAATATTCCCAGATAGTTCACCAGATAATGAAGATTATTGTTCGAAACTGGTAGTGTCTAATCTTTTTGTTGAGGAAAAATATGAAAGCCAAAACCTCTATTTCTTTATATATATATAGTTTTCCTATCCTCTTTCCAAATTCCTATCCCATTTTATATATATATACAAATATATTTATATATATAAAATATACACACACACACAATCTAATATCAATGTGTTGCACTTGTGTTGTTACTTGTTGCACTCCAAATAAATAATAATAATGCTTAAATTGGCTTGTGGCATATTTCATCCACCCCAAGGATCAATGTATATCAGCCCATGAGCCTTACCATAAAAGGATTAATTGAAAGGTTTTGTTTTGACCTACGTTTATTCATCCCACTATTCTCATGATCATAGTAAACTTGATGAGATATTTGCATGATATATCGAAGTATATTTCCAGGATTACAAATTAAAGCACAATGTACTTTTCTACAGAAGTATCTACAGGATTCATTCATTTACAATCACAGATATGCAAAACTCCTGTGAAGCCTTACATTGTAAAGTTCACTAAAGTATATTTTTTTAGCACCCTGAAAAAAAAACTATCATAGAATGCAGGGAAGCAGCTTTCCACTGAAGGAAATAGTTTCCATTTTGAAGGAAATAATTTTGATTTTTTTCTCTCTCTAGTCACGGTGCTCAAAAGAGATGCGGAAAACAATCAGATAGAATTTCACCAGTGCTACAAGGAAATTGCCAGCAAACTAGAAGCACTGAAACATGAAAGGGATGAGCAGGTCAATCTGCTGATAGCGGAGGTAACATTGAAAATAAATCAAGGAAAATAATATCCACGTTTTCTGAACTTGGTTTGATACCATTGTGTTACAGTAAAATCCCGTTATGCACCACACTTAACCATGGTTTCTGATACACCATGGGGTATCACCATGTCCCCCAAAATGATTACACAGACTATTTTCTTTTAGTCTGTTGTAGGTAACTTTGTAGCAAATTTTATCTCAATATGCCCAACAGCACGTCGCAATGGCACTACTTAAAGCGATCATATCAACACATTTAAATCATAAACAACAATTTATATCAAAACTCACAAAGAAATTAGTTAAAAATATAGTTTTACCAGGTTTGTATTGTTCCCCACGCAGTTTCCCACAGTAATTTTGGTTGCCGATATCATGAGTGTAAGCTCTGTCCCCTTAGACTTGCATTATAATGGGATCTTATTGTATTTCAAAGTGCTCCCAAAGTAGAATTGTATCCCATGATAATTTATATCAATACTTATTTTCAGTACGAGGGAAAACTCCAAAAGCTGAATGAAGACCTGACATTGGCAGTGATGGAAAATAAAAATCTGAGAGAAAGGGCTACAGCAAACCTGTCTATCTATCAAAAGGTGGGCTCACAATATGCACATATGACATTGTCACTTTCTTCCTCATCTCCGCATTGTGATTATTGAAGTGGAACACTTCTTATGATGCACCTGCCAAATCCCATTTAACACCATGCTTAGGAAACTTTCAAACCGTGGGGAGTACATAAATCGAAAAAAATAAGATCCAGCATACAAACGTTTGTACGTGTGCATCACACAGCATTGTTGGTCCCAGCGGTTTAAGCCGCTTAAGAATGAAAAAATCTGACCTTCCCTCTTCTTTGTAGTTCATTATTACTGCATATTTGAATGCTATGAAAAATTTTAGTTATTACTTGGAGAATCCATTTTAACTTTTATGCCTATTAATACATCCAGTGTGTGGCCTCAAGTCTGGCCAGCACTGTCGGGCTCATCAGAGCAGGAGGAAACATTTAGAAGGATGGGAATGGAAGCAGGGTAGAAGGAAGATGAGGTTCCTAAGAATCTCCAAAACTATGTATATCAACTTGTCGTTAGTTACAATTTTAGCACCTATGTTCTCCCTACCATACATCTGTCAGTAGTGCCAATTATGCACTTTTGTTTCTAGATTTAACACTTTTGACCTGCTTTAACGACATCTGTAACAAATATAACCATGTGCATATGTTCATAGTTCAAATATTTTTATATAACAATTATTTAGTGTTAGTGCATTTATAAATATAATTTAATATATCACGTCATACACACATACCATCAATATATGCAATGGTACAAAAACCACTGACTAGCACACTCATATTGTGTTCCACTTCAGATGGCCAGTCCAAAGACTGCCACACTTTTATTTTGTTTTAATTTCAGAAACTGCTGGAATTAGAAATGGAAAATGACAATGCCTCTTCAAGTACATATGACCACACTCCTTTCACCAAAACAAATGTGAAACCGGGCCAAAATTTCAAGCCGAAAGAGTACCACAGGCCGATGGCATTGGGTGCCAAATACACTCATGGCATGGCAGACTCTACCGCCAATCGCATTCCCCTGCAGGGTCAGAACCAACACCAGCAGGACATCAAAAAGTATTTGTCTAGTGCCCAAAATCCCTTGGGAATGATTGCTGATCCTGGTAATAGTCCAGGATTCAATGAAAATCATTCTGAAGCCACAAAGGGAGAACCACAGGCGACAAACGCACGTCGAAACGTCGCTTTCCCTGTGATTAAGAAGAAAAAGCTGTTCACCCCTGGTGACAACTTTTTGCAGCCATGAGTCATACGTCTCATGGTATACTTGTTTATTAAATACTATGTGGAGCCTTCATGAAAGAAAATGGAAAGGTGTTTTTAAAATTTGATTTCGCTATTTGCCGCACTTTCTGTATTGACGGCTTGATTATAATGAACATGTTACCATAAATGTATGTGTAATGACAAATCCAGAGAGATTTTCTGGTTGTCAACAATATAATATGTTAATGATAGCTGAAATCAAGCCATTCCAAAGCATAACCCAAATGGTTATTAGTTCAATAAGAGGTAAGAAAAATTAATTATATATGAGAAATAAATTTTGATAGCACTCACTTGATTGTTTCGAATAGAACATTTTTGTTGATTGTTTTGGATAGAACAGTTTCAGAGCTAACTGTTTTGTTTTTCTTGTACATGAGCTGTAAGTCGGGTGGTGTAACCGTTCTTGATGGCGAGACATTTGATTATTCCTAATTTATTTTTTAACATTTCATGAGATAGAGGGATATATTGAGGACTCCTCAACCTCCTTGAGGGAATGGAAGGATGCAAATTTTATAGAGGGGTGGTTGGAGAAAGCAGGTGATCTTTGTATGAAGGTTTCTGGTAAATTGAATAATGGAATTTGTTGTCTGAAATATTGATGGTGAGTTCTAGGACATTTCAGGAGTGGCTAACTTCTTTGTTTCATCTGTGGAACTACATGAAAGTTACTACCTAAATCCTGTTTCTATATTAAAAATTTAAAGTTTTCTAAACCTCATTAAACCTTTTTATTACAACAACTAACAATGGTATGATGACACCAAAAGAGTTCCTGTTATTCCTAAAGAAACAATCAGGATATAAATATGTATATATAAAAGCCCCAGAGTTGATCCTCACTGCTACAACACACTTAATGCTGGGACACAACTTCTGGGAAAAGTTGATGGAAGATGTTAACATGAAAGCATAAGACTGGAGCTTTCAGTTTGTGGACACACAAGATATTTTCAATGTAGTTGATGCGCATATGCATAGAGGAATTGAAGCAAGCAGGCGGCTCTCATATCGCTCGGCAAACTCTGATTGGCTCTCTTTATGCACGTGATACATGTAGAGATGAAAGTTCGCCCTCTCCTCACTTACACGCATACATGTGCATGATGGTTGTGTTCTTTGACTGTACTTCACAGGTAGATATGTTTTCCACGTTCCACATCAACATTTCCAGTCAATTGTGTCCCAGCCTTTACCTTCTCACCAAAATAAAAATACTTGCATCTTCCTCTCAAGCATTAGAAAGGATTGATTCCTTTATACTTCTTTTATTATGCCCATTGGAGTTGTACAACAAAAAAATGGCATCCGAAATTTTAATCTTGTACCATAAATATAAAACAACTTCCAACATATAACAAAAACAAATCAATCCTCCACCTTCAGGTTTTCCTATGCATCATTTTATCTCTATTTGATGATGGTTTCCACCAGATGTCTTCAGGTCAAAGTACCATTGACCCCAAGATGCCTGGTGGAATCCTGACAAAAATGTTGTAGACTAGAGATGCAACAACGCAGAGGAAAACAAAAACAATCGGGCGGTAACCCACAAATCTGGAATGCTGCAGAAACCTTTGACTTGACTCGAAGAGTCACATTTAAGAAAACCACCAGAGAGCACAAATATGGCATCTACTATTGGAATAAAAATTATGGATATTCAACTTTACACTTCAGTTGTAAGAAAATGCACAACCAATCTCAGAGTGATTGATAACAAATTTTAGCTTGTTTCATGTTGGCTCATATGATATAAGACAAAATATTTTTATCTACTTTTTCAAAATCTTATTCAGGCTTAAACAAATAAAGTACCCATTTTTTTGTCTTCCAGTGCAAACCAAAACATTAAACCTCTGTGAAACCATATTGGAGATACTTATTGGAATCAAACTTTATCATTATCTGTAATAATTATTTACCAATAGGCTTATCAGCTCTTAGCCTCTCTAAATTAAAACAAAAGAAGTTGTACAAAATATAAAACAATATTTCTCTTCTTCAGATACCCGTACGGAATCAAAGTTTTTATTGTTATCAAGCTCTTCTTTATTGTATGAACGAGCAAGTAATGCTAAAAAGCTAAGTTTTTTGATGGATTTATTACTGATTTTTATTTGTTTGAGGTTCGGGAATGTTATGACCCTGTAAAGCAGTGAAGTGAAATTGCAACATTAGTTGTTTGATGCATGTGTTGCAAAAAAAGTCACATGAGAAACTGGAGTGGCAGGAATGGAACAGAAGGAGATCACAGCAACACTGCGGTTAAAAAACACAGACTTTGTCTGCATTTTCCTCGTGTCTTACAGAGTTTTGTCAATGCAAACAAATAAAAATCAGTAATAAATCCATCAAAAACTTTGCTTTTCAGCATTACTTGTTCATTCATAAAATAAAGAAGAGTTTGACAATGATACTAACTTTGATTGCATATGACCAACTGATGGAGAGAAATGTTGTTTTACATTTTTTACAACTTATATTGTTTTAATTTAAAGAGCCTAAGAGTTATCAAACCTATTGATAAAGAATTATTCCAGATTATGTTATTCCAAGTTTGATCCCAATAAGTACCTCTATTGTGGTTTTGCAGAGGTTTTAAGTTTTGGGTTTACTCTGGAAGGTAAAAAAAATAGGCACATTATTTATTTATGCCTGAAAAAATTTCAAAAAAAGCCCAAAAAAATGTTTGTACATATCATACCATACAACGCAGCATAAAACAAGCTAAAAATTGCTATCAATCATATGAGATTGATTGGGAAGTTTTCTTGTAACTGAAGGTTAAATTCAAGTAACCATAATTTTTTATTCCAATAGTACGAGGTCTGTTCAAAAAATACGTAGACTGTTTGAATTGTGCCGACCCAGTTAGTTCCTTATAAATGTGCTTGGTGACGACTTCTTCGTAAACATCTGCGGATCACATGGCGGTTTTGTTTTTGCAGATATCATTATTTTTTTGTTAGTAACGCAGTTGTTTGTGAAGTACGTTTTGTGTTGTTTGGCGGATTTAAGAATGAGTGGCTTGAATGACCAAAAAAGTTGCTGTGAAGTTTTGTGTGAAACTCGG
>WURS02072183.1:0-10400 GCA_011762765.2 Rhinocypha anisoptera | reverse complement strand
AAAATCGGAAATCAGTAAATTATGTATTTGAAGGTGTCCCTGAATACCTTTCAGTAATGTGTTAGAACACACATATACGCACCATCATCATTTTGAGTGTAAGAAGTAGAAGGTGCGTATTTACCAGTGGTAGAGATTTGCCTTTTTCTGATTTGGCTGACTTCTCATGAAGCAATCAATGACAACAACATTCATGGAACATCATTGTGATTTTGGTTGGCACTATTATGTTATTAATACAGGAAATGACCAAAGACACACTTCAGCACAATGAAACGAGTCCTCTGAAAATATAATATGTGAAATAGTGGGTAAAATGTGCTATAATGTGTGCCATCAAATTCTAACCTTGACAAACAATACCAGAAGTATATCCTGAGTGAAGTGAAGTGTATGAGTTATACACAGCCCCAGTTACCATGTGTTACTTCATTTTCCCTAATATTACAACATTCCATTTAGCATTTTAAAAACTGAAAAATTCCCCTGCCTGCCATTTCCTGCAGAAATGTGTTGGGGAAGGTATTAAAAAGACCTCTCTTCTTCATAAAATTGTTGCAACATTTATTTATCTAAGCAATAAAATGGAAAACAATTTTTAAATTTTGAATAACTATGGTTTGCTGTGGGTTGGGAATTAAAAAAAATAATTTTTGTGTGATATAAATCGTTACAAAATGCAACTTAAAGAATTTAAATTCCTGAATCAACTAGAAAGTTTTGTTTATAAAGTAACACAAAGTTGCTTAAAAGTTAATAATTTTGCAATTGATAATGAAATCATTTAAAAAAAGTATCTCAAAACCTTGTATTACGTTTTGCTCAAAATTTGTGCAAAAGGTTAGACTAGTAGGTGTAGTTTTTTTTTTAATTCTACAAATTTATCCCAATATGGGCAAAACTTATAAATGTTAACTTTTAGCCTAGGTGGCAATTGTAAACTTGGATTGTTTCACAACCGATTTCTTTACCTATAAAGACTTACTAAATGATGTGCAATCAAAAAAATTGACTTTTAAATTAGAAATCTCCAATTTTAGCATTTATAAAGGATGGGATTTAGTGATATATAAAGTTAAAGTCTTTGAGACAAGATGTTGGAGGAGAATGCTGAAAGTCAAGTGGACGGACAGTTAGGAAAGAGGAAGTGGAGGACACTAAGGCATTATGGGGTACAATAAGAAAAAGGAGAGTAAGGTGGATAGGACACACCCTGAGGCATAATGGATTCATGAAGAATAAAATAGTAGGAAAAATAGAGGGGAGGGCCCCTCGAGGAAGGCCGAGGGACAAATATATAGGGCAAACTATTAGAGACGTTAGAAGGAAGACCTACCAAGGAGAAGAGAGCTAGCTCTAAATAGGAAAGGATGGAGGGCTGCAGTCAACCAATCTTCGGATTGAAATACTGATGATGATGAATAAGGAATAGAATTGCGAGAAAAAATAAAATTACGGATCCCATTTCTCTTCTCGATTCAAAAGAAGTCCTATTCAATGAGAAGTAATTAGGTGTTTTCCTTTTTTATAATGGCGTCATTCTTAGAACTTACTGGATTTTTCTTTGAATACTCGTTAAACAATACGCTTTGGAAATAGTTTATCCACTTTTACTCTCTATTCCTATTTCAATAACCTTTAAGGAATACTGATTTCCCGTAATATACTAATTAATCTATTTTGTTGTTATTTCTTCGGTGAATATTTCCCTTTCTAGCCGCGCCTTTCTATACGCGACTATACGCATGTATAGTCGCTAAATGTATTTGTATTAAATTACCTACGTTCTCACAAATTACTAATTATTATAATCCCATAGAATAACGATCAGCATATTCATTTTAAACAAGCGATAGAGGTTTCAGCATTTTCTTAGACTCCGTCTATATAAGGAAATGTTCCTATCCTATCAACTGTCATTAGATAAAATTGCTATTTCCTTCACTCCTGTAAATGCTAAATATTCAACTAGGTACATGAAAGATAGGATCAATTTTCCTTCAAATAAATTAATCACTTATAAAATTGTTAAATATCTAGAAGGAATACCTGCAGAAAACTTTATATTATTAACTTTTAGCGACTTCCCAAAGCCATGTCATCTGTTATGCTTGTTAAAGATTGAAAGGCTTAAAGTTTAAATTAATGACTAAATTGGACAAAAAGGAGTTATTAGGATCATCTCACGCTGGTTACTGGCAAGAAGTTGGTTGTTTAGAGGATCCTGATGAGGCCAACTGCTTTGATGGTACAACCAAGTCGGAAAACTTCGGAAACTCCAGCCACAGCTTTGAAACTTTGAATCCTGGGAGAACGAAAGCTAATACCAAAATTTTGGAGGTATCCTCTACTCTCGTCGTGACCGGAAAACCTGGAGTTTTCTCCTAAATATCCTTGATAGAAGTAGTCTCTCGCAGTCGTATATTATCTACGTGGTCAATTTCCCCTCTCAAATTAAAATAATTGCTGGGTAATATTTACACTTTGAGATATACCAGATACAATTCGTGGAAGAGTGTGAACATGAGTTACAGAGAGGCTAGTCATCAGATGGCGTCAGGAATGTGCGAAATGCATTACTTCAACTGAACATCATTGCGCAAGCCTATCTGGAGAAAAACACCAAAAACGAACGTGCAAAAAATAATTCTTTTCTAAGTTTTTTATTCCTGTGGCATGATCTCTCGTAATCTTCGCAAAATATGGTTTCGTCCAATACTGTTTTGGGAGAAACAAACCAAAATCTAACACACAATGGCATAATAGGAGTCCCTCTCAAATGTCGTATCCCGAGAGTTTCTTGGGGTGACCCTCCATAAATTCTTGTTTAAAATTTGCTGTTGAGAAATTTTCACCGTTTGATATGATAAGTACCGTTGATTTCACCGTTGTTTTATGATAATACCACCCACATGTCTCTTGAAGTTATAAATTCCGGAATTATGTTGTTCCCTCGAGTAACAAATAATACAGATCTTCTAAGAGTTTAGCTAAATACACAATATGAATATAATGTTTTTAGTAAAAAAAGGTGAATTTGATAAAATACATTTCTTTTCACGATAATGACTTTAAAGATCATATTTCACGTGAAGTAGTCCAAATTTCCAATGGTTTTAATAATCATTTAAATTCTTTTGAATGGCTGTTTTATAGTAGTCAGTTCAGGGAAATAAATTTTCATTATTTTGTAAGGGTGTTAATTTTTGTCGGAACGTATTTCCTCAGGAGACGTGCTGACGCGATTCCTTTTCGTGCCTGCACTTAGAGTTCACAAAAACCGGTTATCGCTGTTCCTTGCTTAGGAATCCTTAATCGTTCCATCGTAGAAGATTAAAAGGGCACACGGAGAGAAAATTGCTGATGTGGAGAATATTCGGGCTTGAGACTTTTTTGGTGACGCGAGAGAAGGGGGAGTGAGGGAGGGAGGGAGAGTTTCGTGAGGGGCGGCGGGGGGAGGGTGAAAGAAGGCACTCCTCGAAAGGGGAGGAGATAACGGTTGAGAATGCTTCCTGCGGGGAACACCGCCGCCTGCGATTTCCCAAATTAGTGGATCGGGCGATAAGCCGTTGAGGCTGCGGAAATGAAAAGACACGCCCCCCCACTTTCCAGCAGACATCATCTAAACAAGCGGATAGGATTGAGGATCGTTTGCCAGGATTTGTCACGCGGCACGAAACGTATTTAAAAAATAGGGGAACGCACTCATTCAATTCGAAAAATGGCCGAAAGCAGACGGCCCTATGTGCTGCATTACCTACTTCGGCTATTCGTACCTCGAAATTCAATGTAATTTCTTCAATTATTTTATCTGTTAAAATTGCTCTCTTCATATTTCCCCTTGTGTATTGCCATTCTGCTTCTATAGTGGTGAGTGACTGAAAACCCGATCACCATCTCCTGGTGAACGAAGTCGGGGCCAAGGGTGTTTATAAACCCCCGTCGATTCTTCAGTGGACTTTGAGCGCTTGGCGGCGTAATTGTCGATCGAAAGGTGATCAGCCAATCGAAAGGATATTTCAGTCGTCACCGTCACCTTTTGACGAAAGAAAAAGAAATCTTCAAACGCAAACATATGCAATGAAATTCGTTTGCATTTATCATGTGGAGTGAGCTAAACCGATAATATAAAAACCTGAAAAAAACGTAAAAATGCATTTGAGCGGAATTTCTTCAACTTTAGACCAATACAGAAATTATTGTGGATATAATAAGGAATCGCAGTGTTTCAGGTGAATGTTCGTCCAAACCCAAAGCTTCTATTTCAATTTTTTCGTATTAAGGAGTAGATGAAACACACTACATGGTAAAATTCTAATTTCTCATTACTTTATATGCAAAAGAATGAACGTCACTCTCCCCGAACCCGGGCCATTTACTAGGGGTGTCAAATTGTTTCCATACTCACCGGGTGAATAGATATCTTTACTGTCCTATAGCTTGAGTAAAAATGCCCTGGAATTCGTGTCAATGAGTAGGTGAGGGAATGAGTGTGTGGGTGAATTTGCAGTTCCTTACTCCCCGAATATTAGGTATGTATATACTACTATCCGAGGATTAAGAATCTGGCGAAAATTGTGTCATTTTTGCTTCGCTGACCTTTGCCCTCTTCGCCGACACGGTGTCATTAACGACCTACTAACTTTTAGGCTTTTAACGAGGACTTCAATTCTTTAGAGTAGAGTATTTTATTAGGAGAGTAGAGTAGAGTAGAGTATTTTATTATTCACTGAATTGGAATAACTCTTGCAAATAAATGATAGACATAATCAACTAATTGGGCTTTTACCTTCATTATCGACCACTATGGTCGACTAAAATATTATATTCCCAGAGAGGCCTGGAAAGTATCGTGCACAGACGCAGTTACTTCCTCCCCTAAGGGACGGGCCCTGACCTCAGCCACCCTTTCCCCTGCACCCAAGCCTCTTGGGCTCACGACAAGGTAAATGGAGGGAAGCCGGTCACACCACTTGCTCGGGATCCCTGCACGAAATTACACGAGTAGAGGCAGTGTAACGTAACTAGATTTAATATGCTCTGGGGAACGGAGATGGTGGAGCGGTCACGGAGCTTAACCACCTCGACTCCTGGCCCGGTACAGCGGTCTCAATTAGCGCGCAAGGGAACCCCCCACAGGACAGCGACGTCCTGCTACCCCGAAGGCGGCCACGGAAAGGGAGAGACATGCTCGTCCGGCACGCATCGTCACAGCAGTGAAGATCCGAGGGGAACAATAATAAGCGGACTTCTCTGAGAGGGTAGCGAAAGGGCGATTTCGCCTGCGCCGTGCACAAGTTCGCCGAGGCGAATAAATACTGCTTACTTTTCATTATAATTTGCTAATAGCAAGGATCTTTAATGCGCAAGACACCCCTCGTCATTAGAGGCGACGCTTTGGAGTCGGCCATCTTTCAAATTGCTCGGGGCACAACTTTCTCCTCGCTCAAAAGGATGTTAGAGAAGAGTTTCCCCGTGCCTTGTGTAAGCGGAGAGAAATTCAAACGAAGGATGCGCGGCGCGTTGTTGCTCCCGAAGGATAAAGGAGTGGAAAGCGCGCGGAGAGGTGAAATATTCTCTCTCGCCTTTGCGTTGCGGCATCCACTCCCACAACCTCCCCTTTCCTCTCTCTTCCCGTCACTCGGGGGGAGATCGTGGAGAGAGAGGAAGGAGACCCCTTAAATTATATCACTCCTCTCCCCCCTCCTCCCTCCTCCCCCTCCCCACAGGAAGGAAGGTACGCCTTCGTCGTGCCCCCGCGCGGCACCATTATATGAGGAAATAAAAAAAATTACTAAAAATATCTCCTCTTTGCGACGGATCCTCTTCAACCACAGAAGTAGATGAATATACAAGTCGCTTTTTATTATTCAACACCCCGGGCACTCTAATACGATGGAGTGAGTTACTCGTAAGGCAGCGACAACCCTTTTTTCAGACATGTTTTGTCACGTTCCCGCCCGCCTTTCCCAACGCCGAAAAGTTTCAAATTCACGGACGCCACGAAAACACGGGGTTTATGTCCGAGGGCTCGAAGATCCCATCGTGGTCGTCACATTGTCGAATATCATTTTGCACTGGAGGGTAATTCATGTGATTGGAGACAGAGGCATTAGCATCATGTAGGAAAATTTTTTTCCAAGTAATGCTGATAAAAAAAAAAAATTTCAATAAATTTATCAATAAATCGAGAAAATATTGTTGAGCACATCGAAAATATCAACCATCCCAGGGATCAAAAAATATTTGTCGACAAACAGAAAATTGAAGGTTAATTATAATACAATTAAAATGAGTGGTGTAGGAAACCTTTTATTATGAGTTTTGGTAGAGTAAAGAAACAATTTTCATTTGAAAATAATTGGCTAATTTCCAATCATTGAGTATATTATTTCTAATATTTTATAAATCTAATTTGTTTGAACGGATGTCTAGAACAATATAACCTTTGTCAGCTTATATCTATCGTAGTTTTGTCAGTATTTTTCTATCGGTATAAATGTGTCAAACAATTATTTCATTGTGAATATACTTATTTTATAATGCATATTGACAACCCATGAAAAACTTTAAATCATATTACTAAAGTGTAATATATAACTTCATTCAAACTGACGAATTTATAAATTGCAAATGGAAATACTTTCTTGATGACCTGGTGGAAAAATTAGGCATTGTTTATGCTTTTAACATTATCTTTTCACATCATGCGTGACCCTCTAATGCTCCTCCATCATCTCTACTTTAATCTTTTATTAAGGACAGAATATATAAAACTTTGCGAATTATTTTGTGGAAAGTTTTTAGAAAGGGTTTTACTTATTCTGTGCAATATGATATATTGCACAACATAAAGTAAACCCGAAGACGATTTCTTATCCTCTTGCTATCTTTATTAATTTTATATGACTGATTTTTATTACATTTTTCTTTTACCTATCCCTTTAGTTATTGTATACATATATGTATACGTAGATAACGAAGGCACCAACTTTCCCAGATGTAAACCCTTTGTTTTATGAAACAATAAATAAAGTATCTATATATACGCTAGTAATATAATGTGCTACCATAACAAGTAAATAATTTTTTTATGGGCAACAAAGTTGAGACAGCTCTACATAATCATGAAATTCTTATAAACTATTCAACAAAATAAGGATTTAGAACCAAAGAGGTAATGAAAATCATTTTAGTGAATTACTAATAAAGCTTAAACGCAATAAAAACTGATGAAATAAGATAATTACAATAAAACCGTCTAAGAGTCCATTTCTCATGAAGGAATAGAAGAAAATTAACTCAATTCCCAAGAACGAACTAAAAAGAATTGAACACGCATTTATTGAAAAGTGTTTCCTTTACTATTCGTATAAATAGCGGAACCATACTAGTTCCAACTTTTGGCGAATAAAATAATTAAATTCTAAATTGCATTTCATATGGAATTCTAAGAACTTTAAACGTATGTTTTCTTAAATTAGAAATGTTTAACAATATAATTTCATATCCTTTCCTGCAACATCCATTTTATAAATGAAGTAAATTTACATCGAAAAAATTGATAGCGGAATATTCTTTGGCGTTCCTGAATTGAGGAGAGAAAAAAGAAGAGAGACTAAAAAATAAATAATCTGGGTTATGAATACGTGCCACCGTCAAATTGCGTTCCATTCATGGATTTAGCTAACTTTTATTCGTTTTTTCATATTTAACTCGCTCCGAATAAATAAATAGACCTGACAGAGAAAGAGAACAAATGATAGTGTCCCTACCTATTGAAATCGCCTCTTTCTTGGAAAGATCCGTTGTCGCATCCCCGCTTATTTCATTTCATCTCAAATCTACACCGCAGAAAATTTAATTCGTTCAGCTTAGCCCAACTGCGATGCGGTAAACTTTGGTTTATTCTTTCGTAAATGCGATTTTTATACAAAATTCTCACCAGCAAAAACTTCGCGAGTAGGAAATTTTCGATCGCAACCCAGCTTGGTTGTGACTCGAAAAAATATTTCCGTCTCCATTCCAGCCGCATTCAGCACGAGCATTTACGATTCTCGTTGATTTCATTTTCGAAAGAATTTTCCGCCTTTCCTAACTTACGATATGTGCGCTTTTCATGAAGAGACATAAAATTGTGATGAGTCTCCCGTGAAATTAACTCAAAAGAAGAAATGAATTAAACCCGGTTCAGTTGATGGACTCCTTTTATATCCACTCTTCTTCCATTACTTGAATGGCCAATTAGGTAGCAGGTCATTTGTAAAAGTAGTTCATTATTGCTAAACAAGATGTCAGGGTACATATTTACGATGGAACGCTCGATAAATAAACCATATACAAAAGAATTTAAACCACAAATACAAGTACTGAAATCTTCTAACCCCTTACAAATACTATAAATGATAATCTTAAACAAAAGACAAATGAAATTTCGAAATGATGCAAAATCGTCACGACTCACTATTGGGAACCAAATGAAATTTATCACTTAAGGAAATATAGCAGTCGCATTTTATTCCCGCTCAAACTACCTAATTAATTAATCCAACAAAAGATAACTCGGCAAGGGAAACAAAGTTTTGGGGAAAAAATTAAACAGCCATTCAACGGATCGTGGATTTTTTTAAATGCGTTAAATTTTTCAAAGCGAAAATATTTTAATACAAATATGTAACAGCTGAAGAGGAAGAGGGATGATATTTTCCATATAGATCCCTTCTCCTCTTAAATCGACTGAATGAGGGCTGCGGTGCACTACCGCCGCTGGATATTTCTTTTAGACTGTTTTTGGCTTGATCGTTCTGTTAATTTTAAACGAGTGCAGTGGCGTTTTCCTTTGATTTCTTTAAAATATTTTCACAAAATATTACTTTGGATTTTCATTCAATATTATGTGATCGTGTTCACAATTAGGATAAGGGGGTGCACTGGTGTACAAAGCTATGTGTCCCTTGCCCTTACAATTCCCTAGTGACTGCATTTCAACCTTCAATTATTTTATCAAACATTTGTTGCTTAAAAAACTCAAACTACACACGAGTAATGTTAAGGTATTGTAAAATAGTGTCATTTGTGAAGTAAGGAAGATGTTACACGGCTACGTTGTCATTTAGACCAATTTGAGAGTTTAGATTATACCATGAATTTAACTTTGAAAATTAATATTTCCTTCTGAACAGGTTATTTTAATTTAATGTAAGCAGTGAAAATTGCATGTTCTTGTCAGATTTAAAAAAACTTATTAATAAAACCACTTGGCATGACACTTAGACTAAAGTTATTCTAATAACACGTCATAAGTGTATTTTATTTCCGGAAAAATCATGATTTAAAAATTTTTCTACGCCCCAATTCACTTTAAAACTTAAATACTTGAAGATTATAATGACAACTTTATATTCCAAATATAAATTCAAACATACTCTGTTTACAACGTCAATTTGAATCTCAAGATCTAGAACTCTCACAAATTCGTATTTAATTCTTTATGTAATATTATTAACAATTCGGTGCAAATTACTTCGGACTTGATGTAGTAAGATAACGTATATTGATATTCCAGGGTCGACACAGAAAAAGAAAAACTGCTAACCCTACGAAAAACTTACAAAGGTTTTTTATACATAAATAATATGAGGATAATGAAGTTTCAAGAGAATAAATAATTCGATATTGGATTACATTGGCAAGAAAAAGCAATATTAGGCGCATTTAAGCTTAAGAAACTTTGAGACACTAGAGATGAAGATTTATCGCAGAATAAAAACTATATATGCCAAAAAATCATTATAAATGTTGATTTGAACGTTCGAGTACATAAGATTTTTAACATTCCTAAATTATCCGTATAACACCAGGAATATTTGTAACAGTACTGTGTTTAGAGACGGAGTTCTCAGCCAGTGGGGAAATGAGACCGCTATTCTAACATTTCTTATGAAATTTAGCAACATTGCTATTGCTATTAAATTTTTAAGACTAAAATGTAAAAATATCCAAGGACAGAGGGAAATGAGCAAAATTATATTCCTAAAAAAGTTTTTTTCTACGTGCTTTTCTTCAATATAAATATGGATACACAGAAATATAAGAAAGTAACAGCGGGACATTTTATTAACATCCATTAACATTATGCGAAATTTCGTCACTGTAAGAAGTCGGGAGATGAGTTAAATTAAGGTTGCGAAAATTGAGGACACGGTCGAAGCATTGCGAGTTAAAGTTGAAAAAGTTTGGTTATCCACAGTTTCAGAGGTCTCAAATCCCGGAATGAACGCACGTGCATTCGAGGTAAGAGTGAAAAGACAAAGAATTACTGGGCGGCGAAATTATTCCGCCGGCGACTTAAAACCCTCGCCGAGTCGCAAGCTGCGGCGCTCGACAGGAGTGTGGCGGGG
>WURS02072172.1:0-10401 GCA_011762765.2 Rhinocypha anisoptera | reverse complement strand
TCCCCTCCTTAGTAAAACTCTCTCCAACAAATTAATTACAACCCTCTCACTATCCCTTAACCCCCCCACCCCCAAACCTCCCTTCCATAACAATGTATTTTTGTCTTTCCTTCCCTTCCCCCGAACTTAAAAAGGACGTTTGAGCGCTGCGTGAGAAAGGCGACGCGGAACACGAGTTTCAACTCTCTTTTCCATAGGCGCCGATGAGGATTGAAGCGGGTGGGGGATGGTGGCCCTGGAGGTGGGGGGCTCGCGACTCTCTCGCGAGTTTCACTTCGGAACGCGAGAGGCATTTTTTTCATCCCCGACCCCTTTCTTCCTCTCTCTCTCTCTCCCGTGAATCAAGTGGCGTATGTGGGCCGCATCCGAATAAACAATTGATCATACCTCAAAACTAGTAACCCTTGAGATACGTCTGCTTTTAAGGCTACGTATACTAATATTATCTCGGCATTCTCGGGTAAGCGTGCGTAATATTTTTTTTTTTAAATGACTTTAGTTTCGGTGGCACCTTCAGGTCGAACCGTAGTGCCGCGGAAACCTTCGCACTAATATGTTTGCTACCTTAGGAATTATTAACCACTTCACCATCCATTAAAGTCGATTTCCATAAGGAGAAGATGAATTCAAATACATGATTGACATCCACGCCTAAATAATACCCTGCAAGCCACGGCAGGGGTGTAAAAGCTTTGACTAGATTCGATTTATCCTCCTTCAAAACTTGTATAGACAAGGATTTATTTTTCTCTCGTAATATATATGAACATATACCATATATACCATACCAACCACATTAAATTTTACAACGTTACATGTACGGATGTTTTAATGTTATGAACGTCAGGATAAATGTGTGTGTGTCCATTTTTCTAACTCTTAATATGTGAAAGGTTTTGCTCTCGTAATTATCACTCCACACTATTTTGCCATTTCTAAAAGTTTTTCAGATTCATCCTCTGATTCGATGTATGTCTATTGTTCTACTAACCAATGAGAGATTTTTCATAAGAATATTGAATAATAGGAGATGATAGTGAATTCAAAGGATCTGTAATACCAGAAAGTCTGTCTTATGTTTAATGTAAAGTTGATAACTGCGAGCTTTAAGTTCCGCATAATTTCTATCTTCTTACAGATCGGCCAAATTACCCTACCATTTCCAACTTCTGTCACGGTTTTCCGTTAAAATACTTTCTAATACTCCTCCCAAAATCATTTCAATATTGATCCAAGTCACATGTTCTGAATTTACTCTATTATCCAAATATCTTTCAATAAATTATTATCTATCATGCCCAAGGGTTGCTATAAGTCTACTTGACCGTATCCATACTTTTCCACGCTCACATTTCAAAGTCTTCCAATCTACATTACGCTCCTCCTCCCTTTGCTCAATGACCAGAATTCCTGTAATGAACTAAATAAGGACTGCAGTTCTTTACTTGGCTGTCTAACCGTAGCCTGATCATCAGCAAATACGACTGAACTTACTATTGCCTCAACAACTATACTTCGCACATCTTCAATACCTGATCGATTTATGGGGTTATAGTAATTCGCCCATTCACCAGTCAACATCTAAATTCTCAAACATTAAATTTTAGATAAAAAGAGGAATAATTGGAAAGTAGCGTGATGATTTTTTAATAACTATTATATTTCCAAAAAAGAAATTGAAAAAGAAATCTTTTGTGGAAATATAATAGTTATTAAAAAAAACCATCACTCTATCATGGAATTCCACCAAGTGACGGCCTCCACAGTGAACTTTAATTGGAAAGTACTTATATTTACTACGGCAGCAAAAAGACAAGATATCTTATCATTAATCTACCAAAGTTAGGTGGTATGTATTTCCACGTTTAATATGTCAAAGGCATTAAGTTGTGAGTAGTGGAAAGCGAATGTTCTATAGAAGCTTTATTTTAACAATTCATTGAATATTTTTCCCATATTAGTGGTTACTTGTAGAATAGGAATATTTTCCCTTTGATGTGTAGCACCACTGCTTGTTCGCCGGTATTATCCTCGATATACTCTTGTTATATATCTTGGGATAGAAAAATAATTAATGCTTGAATACGACATCTGCCATGCTTCCACGCAATAAACAAGTTGAAGGGACATCTCTAAAGATGCAGCTGCGAGTGAATTTTGTGGAATGATAGCTTACTAGCTCCTCCTCCTGAGCGTATAATTTTCTAGCAAACGACATGAATTGATTTATTAACTTTAAGAGGCCTTAAATTATTGGTAAATTCAGATGTGCTTAAGGAGAAAAGTTCAAGAAAGATATTTTACATTGAGTTGCAGTGAAAAGTTTTTTTTTCAATGGTGGTATATATAAAATATTTTTAAATAAAGATATCTCCGACAAATTATCAGAGAAAACAATGTCTTTCCAAAAATGTGAATGCCTCTGTTAAGAAATTAAAAGTTATTTTTCTCTCTTTCTTACAAGAAGTTAGGGTGAAGGTGAATGTTTTGAGTAAAAGATAATCAGAGGCTTCGCTAGTACTAAGTACAATCAGAAATTCAGTCAGGGATTACGCAGCAGATGAGTAAAAGAGGCTGTAGTAAAATATTAGAGCCGATTAATTTATATTTTTTTAACTGAGACACAATTCAAGATAAACTAAACAAAGGAATAAAACGCATTACCGACAGGGAGAAAGGAGGTAGTTAAATTTTCAGTATTTAAAACTCTTGGTCTATGTTGGATAAAATGCTGTAATATCTTTTCTGCATCTTATCGCTGATCAGTCGACTATTCATGCACTTTTCACTAATCCGTATCTAATTAATTGGAATAGGTTTGAGAAGTAAATTTTAAGAATGTATTCTGGCAATAAATTTTAAAATATTATTAAAAATTAAGCATTCATAAAACTTCTTGAGAGTAACTACATAGGAGATCACTGTCATTAACAGCTTGCAGATATATTGTTGTATCATTTCTAATTTTGGTATGAACATAGCATTTTTTTAATGAGGTAAAACATATTCCTACATATAGCCGTGAATATAATTTTAGGACGCACACATAAAAAATAAAGCCCAAAATATAGCATGTAAACCATGAATATGAGCAATTTAATCAGTATTTGCTATCAGAAAATAAGATTTTCTTCTTCACGTCGTTGGAGTTCAGAGTATGGAGCCATCAGAGTTTGGTGAACAAGTATTGCTCTTTGGAGCTCCCATTTGATTTGTTGTCAACTACACAGTTTTGTTGCAGGAATGTTTTTGTTTACGGAGTGCGTCTACGACTATGGTTATTTAGCACCTCTTCATATTGAAGAACAACCCTATTAGACGAACACAACACTCATGCATCGGGCGGAACTCGTCATCTTTGGGTTAACCGGTGAACGTGCTACCCTCTGTGCTAACCTGGGCTGTTCCATACTATAGATAATTAGCACAATACCCTGTCCGTTGGGTCAACCTGTTCTATTGGAATCCTTCATTAATAGCTGTCTAGATGAATCAGGCACCAGATTTCCCTGAACCCATCTTGCCCTATAGCTCCTAGCTGTCGCTCAAGTCGTTCTACCCATCCCCGTCGGTGTAAATGACCTCAGCGGTCGGAAGTCACCCTTGGTAACCACTCCTACGTACAATATCCCCCATTCTATCCATCCTAGAGAGAAAGAGATAGAGGGTGGGGGGGGGGGGGGGAGAGCGCCATTGGGGGAAATTCATTACCAACAGGGGCCCGCCCGTCCTTCCCCCCCGTCCTTGAAGTTCTAAATCCCATGAGAAAGAATTTACGGAATTGCTCGGAGCGGGGCAAGGGTGGAATAAGAAGCGATGCAGCTCGGGGGAGATTATTCCACTCCATCACTTACCATGGCCACCACCACCACACCTAACAACTGGCATCGGCCTCGGCGCTAATTCCATCCCTCCAGTCATCCGTAGAGAAGCGGACGGACGCCCACTCAACGCCCCCACCCCTCCCGACCACACCACCTCTCGTGCCGGTCTCTGTCTCCCCCCCCCCCCTCCCAACCTCACTCCGTTCTGCATCTCTATGATTCATCTGCGCAAGACCTCTCAAGCAGGGTCACATGATGGACATGCTTTATCCGGACTCCATCCTCAAAATAATCACTGATTCTGGAAGGGAAAGCCGAGTACTTTTAAACGCGCAGCAGTCGCTTTCCGTCGGAGACTGAAAAATGAACGCATCCACCGAATGACGCAATAAAAAGGTCCCCATCAGACATTTTTCCATAAACCAGAGTTCTGCAACAAGCGCCCCCTTAAAGCCAGTTATGCTGGAGCCCTGCACGTAAACGAAAAAGAAGCTACAATTTGGCCGGAGGCCAGAATTGCAATGCAAGAAATGAATAGCCCCCGTAGCATTACCCACGACCATAATCTGGAAACAAATTCATTGGCAGTTTTACATGCGATGGGATTTTTTCTGTGAATATTCCAATGCTCATAGGCACTGGACCAACAGGTCGCAATTCTAGTCGCTATTGAGTAAGATGAGTCGCAATTGCGACAAGCATTGTCTTAAAGAAGAGCTATTTCAAACGCCGGTCGGAGAATTTTAATTCTAGGGGAGGAAGAGGAAAAAGTAACTCTTCGGAATTTCGACTGGTTCGAGCCCGACACTCCCAACGACGTCTGTTTTTCAGGGTTGCCGACGATATTCATTTAGGAAAATTTTGAACTCTTTGTTTTTAATCGTTTTGCAGAAAAGTCAACGCTTTCAAAAAATAATTGAAATGATGATTCACTTCTCTCTAAGACCTTATGCAAAAATTAATTGGAAATTATTTACTTAGAAAAATGATTTTTCAGGCATGTCACAGATAAAGAATGAGTAAAGTCTTGAGGGAATGGGAGGTAACATAGGCAGAGGGGGAGGAACGGAACTGGCATTCTAGATAGTATGAAGGGATGTACGAAGGACGTGGGAGCTGAAATCTGATTAGTATTGTTTTAAGTTTATTTACAATTATGTTTATTCATTATTTATTGTTTTTTTTCAAGACCATGGATGCATTTTACAGATTCTTCAAAAGCCTACCTCCAGATGGTCAATGAATTGATATGTGTTACAAAATAAATTTGATTGAAGTTATAGGACAAAATGTTAAAAGTTGGGATAACTCTGCCATAGGATGAAACCCAAGAAAAAACTGATAATTCTGCATTTTATCTTAATTAGAATGACAATATCAAGTTATAAATCTATCATAATTATAGGAAATAGTTTCCGGCGTGACTTCGTGGAACTGCTTCATGATTAAATGAGACACAGACTTTGAAATTCCACATAAAATTTTATGTGGAATTTCAAAGTTTGTGTCTCATTTAATCTATCATAATTAATGTGCAATGAAGGGAATTTATGATGAAGAGGGATTTATGCTAAGGCAGGGCTCGTTATTTCTAACTTTAAGTTTAGCATAAAACATAATTCAATTGATTAATTTCCCTTCATGGTAAAATAAAATAAATTAAAAGGAAACACTAAGAGCAGTGTTACTAGTTCTGGCCCTGTAGATGGATTAATACAGGCCTAAAAAATTATCCAGATTAAGTTACCCATTTTGCTAAAGATAGTTAAATAGGGAATCCAAATATCAGTGAATAATTCACGGACATCTCATGTTAGATTCAGAATTTAATCCAACTTTGAGACTTGGATTGTTAACTAGAGGCATTGAGTTCCTATCGTGTTCAGAAGGTAATGAAATCACAGTGTGCACACACATGCAATTTTAATAAGTCAGGATTAACACTTATTATTCACTCTCTATAGAAAGTCGTCACACCGAAACCACGGAATTTACCGTGTCATATGACTTGAGCTATGCATGTAGGGTGGAAAGATCATTTAGTCATTGTCAATTTTAGTCAATGGTTACAAAAAAGGACCCCATTGTCATTTTAACACTATAAGATATATGAATCTTAATTAAATCATTCTCATAAGTGAAATTCAATTAATAGAGTTTAGCCAATGATACTCTCAAAGGCGTGTAAAGGGAGAATTATTAATTATCTATATCTCGCATATACTGTCTATGTCTCTTCCTGACCTCATCCAGTCTAATCGACTATTTATTGTCTTTCGTTTTCGATCTCCATTCTAGTTAATAGCAATTTATTCGAGTCAAAGGGGTCAATAAATTACTTCGCACTCTTCTGTTTTCAAACTAAAGCAATAGAAGAGCAAGTTTTGAAGAGACAATTCGTCAATTATTTCTATAAGGATGACATTTTGGTCATTTTCATATTATCTTTTATTTATTAAAATGAGGATATCTTTGAGGGATCATCTACCCTTTTTTTAATAGCAAAGGTATAGATAATGAGTAATGAGAAGTATCATTTATTTTAAGGTGTTGTTTCAAGTCTGGTCAGCTATTAGGTTCTTCAGACCTTGATGATGTCGACTGGTCGTTTTAATAAAATCAGTGTGAGTAAAATTCTTTTTTAAATCGTGGTTTCAAGTCTAATCAACACTATTAGGTTCTTCAGACTGGGAAGAAAGGTTAGCAAGGATGGCAATGGAAGGGTAGAAGGAAGTTTAGACTCATAAGAGCCTCCATAAATATGTTTCAACTAGTGAAACTATGTTTTGAATATCGAACAAAGTTTTGTGGTAATTCTTGATGTAATGTATTTGGACATGTAAATTCCGAAGGATAGAAAATACCAAACATATGCCAAATTATGACCCAATTTTCGTAGTTGAAAGCCGGGATTTTATTTAAATAATTTATTTTTAAAAGATGTAATAATAGATTGGAGGAAGAGTTCTCGGGTTTCCGGAAAAAACATCGTCCTTAAAAAAACCCTTCACGTGTTTTATCCCGGTTTGTAGCCACAACGACATACTAATCACCTCTAGGGAATAATAAATGATACTAATAATCACCTTGCTAAAACATATTCCACGAATATTCACATTTCTATTTCATCTAGTCGTGGAAAAGAGAATTTGACCAGAAGAAGACCATGAGTAAAACCATTTTATGGGATGCAGAAATTACTTGCAATCCAATTATTGTTTTTTATCACATATTGCTGGTACAACAACGTCTCTCTAATCATCTTCTATCTTTACAATAAAAACCAGTGTCCCTAACTGTTGGCGGCGATAACGATGCTCGGTAATTTTGGCAGAAAAAGATCCGGCGGAGAGTAATGTTTATTCTGAGCGTGTTACACTGGTGCAAAACGATCTTTATCTGGGTTCTTTATGAAAGTTGATTTTCATTTTCCATGCTGATATGTTTGGAAATTAGCCATGCCATCACTTTAGAATCACTTATGTGAGGACGCTTGCTATATCTTATAAGAAGAGTGAAATTCGTACACGGAATAAGTCACGCGATATTTCCTTTCATTGCTCCGTTTGGTACAAGTTGTACGCTCCGCGTATTTAGTTGGAGGTGTGTTCATGAGGAGCTATCTGGATTATTTTAACCCGTAATCGCATGATCCTATCCCTTAGTTACCATTCCCCCGAGAGTGTCATACGTGTGTGGGGGGTAAGCGCTTCTCCGAAGGGATAGATGCCTTACTGATACCTTCCCGCGCCCCCTCCCCAAGTTCTTCTCCCCCTCCCCCCCCGTGCTTCTCCCCACTTCCCTCCGCTACGCACTCATCCTTTCCCGTCACAGCCCCCGTTCTCTCTCCCTCTCCATTGTGTTTCGCGAGCGTTTAACGACACCACGGATCTTAACCATCTCGAACATTTATTTTATTTTGGCTGGCCTGAAAACTCTCGGTCGCGGCACGTACTCAAGGGCGAATCGACGACCTCGACCGCGGGGCAAGCGGAATACCCGATGCCTCAACGCCTTCCTCGTCCTTCCCCATTCCTCCCCCTTCCCCCCCCTGCCGTCATTCTCCCACTCTCTCAGCACTCCTTTCTCCCCCCTCTCTCTCCCAGTCCATAGCCTCGATTCCGACGCCCAGCCACCCTTAGGTAGTCGGTTGTCCTCTTCAAGTCTCACCTCCCCACCCACTCCTTCGTCCCGTTGATGTACGAACCTTTTATTCTCCCACCCTCTCTCTCGATCTCTCTTCCTTTGCCACGCCCCGTTCTCCGTCGTCTTTATTAATATTACCCTCATTTTCAAGGGTGAACCTGCACCGACATCCGGTTGACCCGATAACATTGATAGGGTGAGGATGAGGTGCGGGTAATAATCCCACGCACGCACAGGGACCCTTGCTGCGACTCCCGCGAATCCATTGTTGGCCTCTGGGAGACGGAGGCTGTTGATTCAGGAAGCGTTCATTCCCACGCCCGTCACAATTTACGGTACAATTAGGACTTTCTCGATTAGCCTCATGCTATCCTCATTCATTGGAGGTCATAGGATCCCATAGATATGCTCTCCCGACCCGGATAAAACATATGGATTGCTTGAAAAGGTAATACTACCGATCCCGAAAGTTTAGAAAGTCGTGACAAAAATTAGTGGAAACTTACATCTACACTTACTTAGATCGTATATGCAGTAGACGCATACCTATAGAGGAGACAAGCTTGGATTTCACTTTGTGGAACGATTCCATAATTTAAGGTGTGCAAAAACTTGTAAAAACGTCCACGGTAAATTTTTAAAATAAGCCCGGGCAGTGCTAATTTAAAAAAATTGTTGCGTACTTTTGTACAATATTTTGTATGAAATAAACAATGCACGTGATGCTATCGTCATGCACGTCGCTTGGTTGAAACGATTCATTGTAGGATAAATGGAAAAAAACATGGTCCTTCCAGAAATTTATTTTCTGGTATCCAGGTTTAAACCTGATTGAATTGAAAGTTGAAACTTGGGTGGTGGGAATTAAATTACGGGAAAATACAATGCGATCCTTCTCATCTTATCATACCTCTGTGTGGGATATTTTCCAAATTACCATGAGCACATTTTACAGTCGCAGATAATTAAATGATAGACAGTTATCTCTGGAAATAAGTCCATATATAGCAGGTGGGAAACTAAAAGAATCCGAAGGTGGTTTCCCTGAGGTAAATATCCATCTGTCGGGGGGGAGGGGGGGGGGGAAGGCATGAGTCACCCGGGAAACGACAGTTTGGCTCGCAAAAAAATACACTATTCCTCCTATTCAGCGTTTCGTTCCCGTGGTTCTAAATACGGTCGCATCACGTTAGCGTGAATTTGTGCCAAATATCTCCGAGTCGGATATCAATCTGCGTCAGAGAACCGCGCGTTGCGTTCCGCCGAGGGAATCCATCGAAGTCCCTTCTGCAAAACAATCACGCATGCATTGACCCCCCCGGGGAACCTTTTCCACCCTGGAGTGAGATCGATCCATCAACTGCAATTACTCGGCATTCTTTCAGAGACGTAGACCTCTTACACGGACAACAAGAGGGAGATGACAACGCCCTACTTAAATGCGTTCCTCTGCGTGTTCTTGTTTTTAATCGCAGCACAACGCTTTATCTTTGTTTACTTATCCTAACCCCGGCGATACGACGAAATTACAGAAGATTACCGATGGGATAGGTGGATGAACACGGCGACCTCAAGTCTCGCCCGGCGGTGAAAAGAAAGGAGCGGATTAAAAGACTCCGTGTTAAGCGGAGGCTCCGGCTTGATTCCAGGAACCGCGGAGTAAAGTAGACCGATTGTACCGTTTGAAATTTAAACTTATGACAAGGCAATGCTATCGCGAAATACTGAGGTGGTGTTTTTAGTGCCTTGTGAATCGGAGTTACTCAAATGGTAACTGCGCCGATTTGAAAAACAAAGTATCTCCGGTGGACCGTATCATTCCTTCCTTAAGCCCTTTTAGTTACACGCGGTCGCTTTTGTTATTTGGCACTCTCGCATATTTTTACGACCTCACGCTCTTACTGAGGCTTTGAATTTTGAGACGAACTAGGTATTCATTATTTCCTCGGAGGGATTGGAACCAGCATCTTTCGGGTTATCTGGACAGTCCGCTGCCCAGAAGGCTAAAGGCGGTCCGGACAAGGAAGTCTATTATTACTCGTGATATGAAACGATTGAGATACGAGCGAAGGTATGGAACCCGACAGATATTCCCGTTCCGAGTCTACTTGAATACGATATATTATTGTTTCCCGGCGAGGGCAGATACGGAACGTCGCACTACATTTATTTGACGACGGTAGCACCATGGTGCCAATACGATTTCAGCAACGTTTTTCCCGGAGTCCCCTCGCTTCCCGGAGCCTCCTCATCGAGGTCCACGGCACATCTCAGCATCGCATGGATCCCTCTGAGAGACATGGAGAAGTGGCGGTGGGAGGGGTGGAGAGGGAGGGGCCGGGGGGGGGGGCGGGAGTAGAAGACTCTTTGGGAGGGACGGGAGGGAGGGAGGTAAGAAAAGAAGCCTATCTGCACTCGCGAGTGATGCTTG
>WURS02072161.1:0-10401 GCA_011762765.2 Rhinocypha anisoptera | reverse complement strand
TTAATGTTAAAATCCTTCCAAGTAATAAGCATATAATCACATTGGTTAAATTTTAGCAATAATCTAATTCAATTTAAAAGGAGTGTGCGGTGTGCTTGAAACGAAACCAAAGTACGACGCCGCCGCCGCGCCGGGCACATTAGCCTTATGGATTGGGGAAAATAATCCGTTCAAAGGAGAGGAGAGGATATGAGAAAATGGTATTTGTGTTTCATTTCCCAGACTTACCCAATTTATAAAAACAGCTAAAATATAAACTAACTTTGTATTAAATCAACATCAACAATAATGGCTTAATCGCATTGCTTTATTCATTAGTTTTTTCTTCGTAGGGCTCCTTCGTTGGACATAGTTATGAAAACTACTACAATTAATGTTAAAAATAAATATGGAACTGAAAAAATAGTTATGATTATGTTTGGGTTGTTGAATATTCTATTTAAAGGAGGGTTGGGGCTATCTATAAAAGAAATTAGTGTGTCTGGTGTGTTATTAATTATACATACTGGATCAATCAGTATGGGATCTACTTACAGCAATGACGTGATCACACAGGCGAATCGAACAACCGCAGAAAAGCAATAACTGAATAGCTCCTTCCTCTGTGATTGAACGGAGAGTGAAAGAGTTTTAAATAATTTGGGTACAATTGAAAACAGAGTCTCTAATTAATGCGGTTTTATCGGAAATAATTGAGAGACCTTGGCTTGATGACGGAATAGAAAGAACAGAGGAAGACCGCCAGAATTTCTGAGCATATTAGTAATACATTCAGTAAAATACGCAACTAGGGAAATAATGAATACTGAATGAATAATGAATAGTCCCTAGGTTCTGCCGAATATGGATATACGGCTTGTTCTAAGAGGTCTCTGGACTTGACAAACGGATTCGACCAATTCCCCCGGTAAAGGAGCGCAGTTACTTTTCATTAGTCAGGCCTCATCTCGAATACGCGTCAAGCGTGTGGGACCCGCATGAGGCAGGATTAGTTTTGGAGTTAGATCGAGTGCAGCGTAGAGCAGCTATATTTGTGAAAGGTTGTTACGAAACCAACGTAGGAGTGTAAGAAGCTTATTGGCGAAATTAGGTTGGGAACCACTCGTCGAGCATGGGTTGAAGTACAGGTTATATTTATTACGTAGATTTCAGGAAGAACACTTAAGCGAAGAAGTCAAAAACATATTTCGGGACTCGACGTACTACGGTAGATCAGATCAAGTTCATAAAATCAGAGAGAGAGAGAGGCTGTCGAACAGATATAAAATGTCATTTTTTCCACGCACAATTAGATACCAAAATAAAGATGACCACAAGCTCTGAGAAAGTAATTAGGCTAGCTAGTGTATTATATGTGTATTAACTTGCATGTTTTAATATAATTGTTAATTGATTTTGTTCCCGCATGACATGTATTTTGTTTTGTCATTGAAATATTTGCATCCAGGTACTTTCTCTGCATGCGTATTATAATTAATATATGCATGTGGGCATGCATGCCTGGTGATGGCTCGCTCACTCCTTGCCACACTCCCTTGCGGCGGCTTGCAAGGTATTACGTAGATAGGATGTGCTATATTCATCAATGTTGCAAAAGAGAGCAATGATCATTGTCTCAGAAAAATGTCATTATATCCTTTCACGACAATGACAAACCGAATAAAAGGATCCACGACAAGGATGTTTCAATCTTTGGTGCTTCGGGAAGCATTTTGAGTGAAACGTGCCGTTCCGAGAATGCGAATTATCGACCCCTCCCCACGTGGAGAGCCTATCCTCGGAGTCAGGTTACGAACTTCTACTTCCAAGCATTACCCTTCAAGCCGCCGCAAGGGCGTGTGGCAGGGGATGAGCCACCACCAAACATTCACATTCACTCCCAAGTGCAAATGTTAAGAAACACATTTCACTCAGAATGAAGCAGCCCGCATGTAAAATAAAATAGTAGAACGTTATCCACAACATGCGGGACAATGTTAGACTCCTGAATACAAATAGTTTCACAATAAATATACATATATTGCGGAAACAAAGTAAAATAACTTTTGAAATATAATAGAGGAAACGAGAGAAAACATGCAGGGTGAAAGTAAAATATACAGATTACTCTACCTAAGGATCCCTAGGACCTAGTTTATTCTGATCTCTAATGGTTCGGGGGATAAATGACATTTTAAATCTATTTGTTCTACAATCTATCTCCCTGATTTTCCGGGCGTGATCTGATCTACCATAGTATAGTAGTAGATACCATAGTATGACGGGGTTCTCAATATACATTTCACCTCCTCATTGAAGTTATCTGCTGCTTCAAATTTATACAATAATTTAACCGATATTTCATCCTACGATCAACGATCCCCCCCGGGACGATGAAGTCGCAAGTGAGGGATCCCCGGGTTGTGATGCAATCGCTCTGCGGAGTGGGCGGATGTGCAATAGCGGCTGGTTTTCATAAGATGTTGTAGTCCGGGGATGGGGGGGCGTGTCGGACGACCCCCCGTTCGTGAAGCAGACGTTATTAAACCGGTCTCAGTCCCGCATAAACACGAGTGCGTACCATCCCCTAATCATTATCGTGTTCGTCGTCGTCGTGATTTACCGCATGGGTGACCTTTTTTTAATCCTTATTTCCAAACTCGTTCCTCTCGTCTTTGCAAGTCACACAATTGCGACAAGAAGAACGAGTGCGCTCGTGGAATCCGAGGAGCAGAGATGTAACCCGATCGTCGTGTGCGCCGCGGATGGAGTTCCCTCTCTCGCCCGGCATGGAAAATTCTTAACACCGCTTTCGACACTCCCCTGTCTTCGCGAAGCAAGCCACCAGGTTAAGGAGACGTCATTTCGAATTTCACATGGACATCACAATCCTTGCGTTTCACACTCGTCTGGCTACAATACTCATGTCTTCATTCTGCATGACTTTGTGTGATTCAGACGTTAGTTAAATTGTGTTGGGAAGCTACTCTTAATTCTGCAAGTTCCGTGAAAACTAATCTAACGTCGGAACTTTCCTAAATTAATAATCTGCATTGCAGAATTATATACGTAGAGTACTTGAGCGAATCCTTACGTAGAGTCTTCTCTTCCCATTTCGTTTTTATTTAACCATAACAAAGAAAGCATTTTACTGCAAAAATATTATCCACTCCACTCCTTAGAAATGTTTTGCATGTAGCGGAGAAATAGGATATGTGACATTAATCGCACTTGGTTCACTTTATACGATGGGACTAAAATCCAAGCTGTTTATTTTACCAGTGACACATTCCTAATAGGTAAAGGAATGATGAAGAAAATATCTTTTCTACCAATATTTTCTCAACTTCACGTAATGCTCATAAAGCTACCGCTGAGGCTAGGTCGTTGCAAGGTCTAGGTCGTTGCAACGAGAGGGAAACGAACGAAGAAGTTTTGAAGAAGGTAAGGGAGGACAGGCGTTTGCTACGACAAGACTACGAAAGACAAGAAAGGTGGATGGAAGGGGTACTCAGAGGCAATGTGTTGTCGAAGGTTGTAATAGAGGGTAGAATGTTATGTAAGCGGGGTAGGGGTAGGAAGAGAATAGGGATATTGGACAGACAGATAGGGGGTAGGAAGTATGTAGATTTGAAGGGGGATTATAGTTGGATGTTATGCGGCCAACCTAAGCTAATGCTCATCAAAAACCTTACTTAACTGGTAGATTACCCTTCATTCATGTTAGTACTAGATACAACTGTAAGATAAGTGCAAAACTTCTTTTAGGACTGAGTTTCTTCCGTATTTTTCCGTGTTCTACAATAAAACAGTGAAAAGAGGCAACGGAGCAGTCGAGGGAATGTTAAGCTCTTGCATTATAATTTGTCAACCGTATGAAAAAACTTATTCCAACTACGAGAAGTCAGTTGGCAAGGTTTCCCCATTCAAATCCATTCCTTGGCTTTGCATATTTTGGATCCTACCGGCTCTCAGTTACACTTGCATGATTATGGCCCTTGGACTTCGTGTGTGGTTTATCTTGAAGATCCCTTCATCAATTTTCTGCCTCATTGCGTAATCACGTAATGCAGTAGTCGCCAGCCAGAGTGCAGTGATTTCTCAGGCCCGAGTAGCGTTAAGGACACCTTGTCAACAAGAAGTTCTCTCGTGGAGCCACTGGTTAATTCCCTATGCGGTAGATTATGAGAAAAAATTGGAGATTGGAACGAGTTCTGTCCAAAAATATATTTATGCATCATTACAGAATATGTGAAATAATTGGGATGCGAAATTTCAAACATCATGCATCTCAGATGAATTGTTGTCAATTATTCGTTTCAAGTTAACTCGTGAAGATCATGTTCACCCATTCACTTGTTAGCATTTGATATGGAGAATGAACCTCCTTTTTTTATTCAAGGTCGTATACCGTAGAGCCATGCAATCGAGCCTCGAGCTTCTACCTCAATGGAAGAGGAATCATCGATGAGATATCATAAGTGATAAAGGATTTGTTTTATCCATATTTGTGAGACTATATAAAGTTCCCATATAAATGGTTTATTTTCTATTAATGTCCTCCTGTTGTGGGATTTTGGCGAAGGGTTTTTGACAGCGATTGCCGTCATTAGTGTCAGACTGTTGCAGTGTCGAATGAAATGGTTTTATTTTCGATCATCCAAGCAGCCAAATTGATTTTCCAGGATATATTTTGTTTTGATCCCCATATTTATCCCTTCCTAACCGCGAAATAGGTATGATCACTTGATTTCATCGCAGCACTTAGATTACGTGAATCTTTCTGCTTACGAGGTCCGCTCAAACCAGGTCTGCTTAGTCCGTTTTTAACTTTTTTCGGAAATAACTTAAGGTGGCGAAATATAACCTTGCTTCCGCCATGGATATCATATAACCAAATATTTCCTTTATGTGGTTGAACTTATAATAATATTAGTTAATAAAAACTAAACAAATTCTCAACTCAACAGGGAAGCATCCGTGGAATCGAAAATTTTTTATAATTTTCATTAATTAGAAGTAAATTCCATATAGTTGTGCTTGAAACGATAGAATTCATGGTATTAACTTATCTGTCTGAAGAACTTTTGAACTGTGCTAACTCGGATAGACTTCATCTGTGAACCTGACGTTTGGATGAGGGATATGTATTAGGAAATAAGACTATTTTCCTCACAATTATCAGCCTCTACTTAATTTTTACATCGGTTGTTAAATGGAATGTCATTTTGATTAAGAGCTTCTTTTGCCCAAGGTCCGCCGGGTCATCAGTGGGCCTTAATGACGGAGATTCGTGATTAACAGCCTTCGTTCGATGAGTCACCCTCATTCTTAAGCCATATTTCGGAAGATCCATTCACTTGTCAAATGATTTTGGTTGCTTGCTGACCTTGAGTCTAATCGATTGAATCCGTCCCGAGGGAACTCCTCACACGTCAATCACGACGGCGTTCACTTTCGAATTAATTTTTGATTCCACGCCCCTAACCTTCAATCACACGGTCGTTGTTGATTTTGAAGAATAGCTTTCCTTTCGGTTTTTTGAATTCACTTAAGCATATTGATTGAAGTACACTGATTTCACTGAGGGAAATCAAAGAATGGAACCAATTGCCTGAAGAGCTTTTTGAACCCTTACCCAAAACCATAAAATCTTTTAGAATCTTTCTTGCCTAACACTATATGAACTTATTTTTCCATCAAAGTAATTGTTAATGATATTTCTATATGTTGCTTGTTGCACGTCACTTTTGTCATTTCCACCCGGCTTCTCGTCCAATTGCAATGCATCTTGGAAAATAAATATTCTAGTAAGAAACTCAATATTTTTTGTCGTTGAAGACATGCAGGAAGATATAAAGCCAAAATCATTTATTTTTATAATTAAAAATACAGGTGATACGGCGCTGAGGTGGCTAATATTGTTCAGATTCGTTTAATATCATTACTAGATACCGATATATCAAATACGATGGTATATGGTATCTGATATTAGATATAATATCAGAGATTATATACCACGCGTGCCTTTTTGGAATTGTAGCACTGTTCGAGACACAATTTTATCTTTGATTATCCAACATCTGTTTCAGTAGTAATAGTATTTTAATATTTAGGGGCCTTCATTAAGCACCTTTTCAAATCGAAGAAAACCCAATTTTACGTACCCAACACCCATGCCCTTGGCAGGACTAGAACTCGCGAAGTTTGTGTCGTGGGCCTCCACTTTCTCCAGAGAGTTCGCTGCTGTGGCGACAGTTAAAAAAGTCAGCATTTCCACACAGACTGAGAATCAAGGAAAAACTGTTAAAAAGGATACAAAAAAGATCAAAAATACCCAGCAGCATATGGCCCTGCCCAAGGCCGTTGTGGAAAACTCGAACATGAATTCAAACATGAGTTCTTCCAAGAACTTGTCCAAATCCACCACGGGGGTCTCGCAAGTAACACGAGAAAATTCCCCATCCCCCGGCCCCTCTTGTACTAAGGTCTCTTTTGCTGCGGAAGGTATTGAGGCTGATGACAGTCTTTCGGAGGCTGACATCCTTTCCCGACAGAAGAAAAATAGCCGTATAAAACGGTAATTTCAAGTTTATTTAATTAGTATATTTATTTTATTTGTGTTTGATGTCTCTTTTACTGCAGTGGAACTGCAAAAGCTTTTATAGGCATAAGGAGGAGCTGGCAGTTTTTACAAAATATTTTAACCCATCGTGCATTTGTCTACAGGAAACCCATTTTAAATCTACAGACAATGCTGTTTTAAAAGGTTTTAATTTTTTTACAGTTGATGACGTAACTGGACGTCGAGCTCAGGGAGGAGTGGCTATAGCAACACGGGAGGTCCTATGAACCTCCCGGGTTCAGCTGAACACTCCCAGGCCGCGGCCGTCACAGTGCATCAACCCTAGGAAATAACTATATGCAACGTTTATCTACAGGAGGGTGCACCGGTGACACGGTGCAATCTCCGGTAATCAAATTAAGTCTGAAAGTAATCAATCCTTGCGTTATATCTTGATTTCTTTAATGTAGAACATGTATTGAAGAGCTCCACTATAGTATGTATCATCGATGCAAAGACAAATATTTTTTGACGGATTCTCTAATTGTTTTCAGTCATTGGAGAAACACTAACGTGAGAGTGCGCTGAAGTCTTTTCTCATAATAATATAACAGATATTACATTTTTCGTGTAATAAAGAACAAGAGAATTTACTATATTTTCTTAGCCTTTATTAAAAAGTTTTACGTAGTCTACGAGGACTATGGTCTTTAGTAGGCTTTATACCATATCTATTTTTTTCTTTCATTCAAGGATTAGGTCGTGACTGTGTACAGCTAAAAAATATTGTGAGTGATATACTTCACACTCGATTTATCAGAACCTGTTAAAGAAATTGTTTCTTTAACAGCAATATCGATTATAATTTCTGTGATATGTTAGCACTTATTATGCCATCTGCGAAAAAAATTGGTGTATTTAATATTCTGTAGGATACCTCAGATTATAAAATTACTCGGCTTTTTCACCGGGTGAGAGTTTTTTTAAGCCCAAGATTTCGATGCTTGCGACTCTTTCATCGTATTCAACGTAAATGATTTACCAGACTCTGTGTCTGTTTACATTTACAGCACCTTACAGGGGTCAGCAGGCGTTCCGTGTGTATCATAATTGAGATCACTATTTTTATCAGAAAACTTCATAAAAAGTCGTCAATTTGGGATCTGCTACAGGAAGCCAGGATCCTTTTTTACTGTAAAGTGCTGAGAAATTATGTTTTTTCTCGAAAAACTCTCTCGTGGCTATTGTGACGAAATATGGTAAGTTATCATAAAAGGTAAATTATTATACTGATTTCTCAAAATAAATTTAAGGATTAATAAATTTTTACTTTAATTATCAGGACATTCCTTAAAAATTGGAATTAATTATGTGTGTATGGACTTGGATAAAATGAGGGATAAAATTACTGTGGCTTGTTCCACAACCTCCCCTCCTTCTTCACTCCCTCCCCTCCTGCTTCATTGTGGAGGGAATAATTATATTGCATGCTGCCTATGTGAGCACTGTAAAATATGAAATGTTATCATTTGCAGAGTCACTCAAATTTTTGTTATCTTCTAACACTTAGCAATATTAAGGCTATAGCAATGTCTTTTAATCAAAACAGAAAAATTGATGACCTTCTCACCAGACAGGTGCTACTCTTGGAGAAAAAGTATTATGTACATATAAAGGATTTTGCCACTAGAGTTTCAGAATTTAAAAAAATGCTTTTGAGCTACGGTAACAATATGATGAAACAAAAAGCAATATTGTTGTTGCTTGATAAAAGGTGTGTCAGCATTTCGTTATTACCTCCAAAAATCAACAATGAAATCAAGGAAAGGTTTATCACCATATTATTAAATATCCCTGATAATACTTCTATAATTCAGACTGAGTTGAGTGATAATTAAAATTGTTTTAGTTACAATTACTGAAAATAGACATTAATCATCTGTTTACAGTAACAACAGTGTAAAAGGAAAAATATATTATTTATTATGATGAATTACAAATTTTTAACACATTTATTAAAATCAGCCATTACCTTGATTTTAGAAAAAACACTGGTAATTCAGGACCATAGGTGTTTGGTAAAATCATGTTTCTATATTAATAAATTTTCAGTATATTTCCAGAGTTTTCATTAAGATTTTATCATTGCATCTGCACAAATAAATTAATTGCAATCCTTATTTTACAAATATTTAATCTAACATTAATTTTAATTTTTTTTTGGGTTACTGGAATAACCAGTCAGAAATCTAGTTAAAACATTGTAAATATAGTAATGCTGCATTTAAACAGGTATCACTTCAAATAGTTATATATAGCATGATCTTAAATGAAATTGTCACTATTATATATAAATAAAGGTAGCAAATATTAGAAATGTCATTTTGAGCAACCCCTCATGTTTCCATCATCCTAAAATTTCGAAAGGAAATGTATTAATGCTGTTTTTATAGCATTTGCTTTGAAATATATGTCTATAGTATCATAGCTGTACATTATATTCAGCATTACATATCTTTATACACAGCACAAGTTTTAAGTAATAATTTTTATTATCTTTGGCATTGGTTACATGAACATGAATGTGACTTATATCATAAGATATTATGGGTTACAACCTTGGCAAAATCAATTGTAAAAATGGAGGTCCATGCATCTTTGTAAAAAATTATCTTGAATTTTAACCAATGGATTTGAATGGCTTTTGCATGAATAAGCATATTGAAATATGTAGCTGCCATCAACCTCAAGAATAGGAGAACTGATAATGCTGGTATCTATCGTATCATTTACCCAGTGGTGACTTTAAAATATTTTGTGAAAAACTATAAAGGCTTCTAATATACTTTCAGAAATTTAATGCCAATATTGTGGTTGGTCCTGGTTAAAACGTTTATATGATCTGCCCATCAAAGAACAACATTCAGTTATGTATTGTCCTTAGGTCTTTTGACTTACATTGTGATAACTCTGAATCAACCAGGAAGAATGTAAGTCTTGATAACATAATTACGATATTGATAAGTCTGCCTATGTCCTTGATATCTCAGACCCAATGCTCTCTGATCACTTGGAAATTTCCTTTTCTTGGCACTCAAAGTTGGGTGCTGATGAAAATAACAGTAGCAAAACTCCCAACAAATGTCAAGACAAATGGCTGTATATCATTTTCATGAGTTCATAGGTTTGCTAAGTAATACTGATTGGGATGCATTGCTGGCATATGCAGATGGTAAAAGGAATTTTGCGGCATTCTTTGAACATCTCATGCTATTTTTCAAGGAGGTATTTTCCAAGATATTAATTCAATTGAATCGTAATCCCCATCATCAGATAAACTGGTTCAGTGGTTATCTTGCACTAAAAAGAAGGAATTTGGTAATTTGCATAGGCAGTATAAGCTATGCAGAAGTCAGTAACTTAATGAAGTCTATAACGATCAAAAAAGGAATACCATTCTGAGTTAATACAGCTAAATACCCTGCCCCGCGCAAGTACATGCACCGTGTAAACACCCCTTAATGGATGAGAAATACCAAATATGCATGATGATTATAAATATATATTCTAGTAATAATTAAACGACTTAATAGCATGTGACTACATTGGTATGAAGTGAGCGGGGTTCTAAAACAATTAGTCAAACCGTTCCTAAACAGTCAAAATAAGTGACCAAAACCAACAAATAATAATAATATTTTTATTTGCTCAAAGATTTGATAGAATTGCAAATATAGGACACATCATGTAAGAATACAAAGATGATATAAAACTGAAACTCATAGGCTTGTACAAAACTACGAGTTCATAAAATCATTTACAGAGTAAAATAGATTGCAATGAAGAAACTTTAACAG
>WURS02072160.1:0-24664 GCA_011762765.2 Rhinocypha anisoptera | reverse complement strand
ACAGAACATAGAACTAAAAAATATCTATCAAATGTAAAAAATGTGACTCAAATATTCAGTGTAGTTTATGAGTTATAGCCTAAATACCTAAAAAGTGTTTTGAGTGATTTTCTAAACACCGGTTCGAAATATGATATAGGTATGATTGGAAAAATTAGTCTTTAGAACCTCAGTAATGATTTTAACAAGTTTTTAGAAAACCCATTTTTTGGTGCCCAGACGCCTACGCTTATCCCGGGGTGTCCTTTAGCTTGTTAAGTTTAATTAAGTGTTTGTGTATGTGTGTGTGTGTGCGGAGGAAAAGAATGAATAGGAATATATATAAACACACACAAAAGAGCAGATCACTGATTGTCAAATGATTGTATCATTTTTTCCGGTTAATTTCTAAAATAGAAGCGAACAATGTAAGGTTTTTTAGTGTTGTTATCTATATTCGATATCAAGACACATCTTCACCCGTGGCCATCCTAGCGCCTCTGGCACTCGTCATCAAGTGCCAATTATCTTGATCGCGCGAATCGATTTGGACAATTTATCGTATTTGAAGGATTGGCCACGCAGTCTATCATCAAGTTGGCCAGTAGTCGCCAGATTAATCACATACACATACACACACAAACATTCTCGTATAGAGTGCAATGTGATGCCTATCGAGTGGTCGTTCGCACGGTGGCTCGGCATTGATCGGCATCTGGTGATGTCGGATATGTGGCCTTGCTGTGTGTTGTTATGTATGTGGTCGTCACTCGAAACACACCATCGAGTGGACTTGTCCAACCAACCAATCTCCCGAAAATGTGATGGTCGCATCGAACAAGGAGAATCACTTTGCTTTGCTTGTGCTATCCAAAGTCTCTATCAAAAAACTCTACCCCTCGAGTGATGACTAATGCTGCCTGTCATCTCTTCTTTCGCTTGCCAGGAGGAAGGAGTGGAAAAAGACGCGTGCACGCTTTCGACTCGCTCTCTCTCTCTCTTGCTTCTCTCTCTCTCTCTTTATCTCTCTCTCTCTCTCTCTCTCTCTCTCATTCACTCTCTTGATTCTCTCTCTCCCGCTCTCTCTCTCTCTCTCTCTCTCTGGCGCGATATCCACGCCGGGCGCGTGCGAGACAAGTCGCTCTCTGGCTTATGTGAGTGATGAATGGTTGCGCGCAATGTGTGAGTGAGAGTTGTCAATGAAAAGTGAGCCGAGGTGACTCACTCATCTCTCTCTCTCTCACGCACTGGTTGCCGCATCTTGCTGCAAACCACGATAATGTTGTTTGGTTCATATTCGCCGGCACCGGTTCGACAGAATTAACATGTCACTCGTCACCAGTTGCTAAGTTTCCATCCACAGAGACACATATACAGAGATACTTTCCCTCTGGTTTCATCAGCATCTACTTTTGTATGCTGATGATTAAAGAGCTTTCATACTTGCTTTCAATCTGTACTTATTTTTTTTCAATTGAGTTTAGTTTGTGCGCGTTATTTCATTTGGTGTGTTGGTGTGTGCTCAATGTCAACACTAAGGAAGAAACAGCAACGGATGTTCATTAACATTTTTTGTTTGACTGTAAAATATCAAATCGACCGTTGACAAGTGGAAATAAGCTCAATCTTCTTCTTTTATTACTTCGGTTTTTCTCTCTTTCTCACTCTTCCTTACGAAGGTTTGTTTGGTTTGTCTGTGACTTATCATCACTCTTTCATCACAAGTTAATTATTTTTTGAACCTCGTGAGAGTATTCGGCACCCTTCTGAGAATCGTACTTGTCTGTTGTAATATATAAGTGTTTATTTCTCCTTCTCGTATATTACATTTTGGGAAAAGCACTTTGTGTGTGTGAACGTGAATGCACACTTTTTAGTTGGTTTTTCTCACTCGATCACCTTTCTTTTTGTGGTGTGGTGTAATGTGCTCTATGGGCCGCATTGATGCCGCCAATTAGCATACAAATCGAGTTCAGATGTAATAATTTATGGTACACACATAGACACACTTTTGGCGCACTGATCATTATTGCTCGTCTCCTGTTTCTCGGCACACAACGTTGATTGAACTCGCCAAAATGAACACAACATAGAGAGAGAGAGAGAGAGAGAGGAATATGTGGTTCGATGTGACATTTATGACACACATATACACATTAACCTCAGTTTGAGCTATACTCTTTGTGGGTCCAGAGTCGTGCGCCAAATGGTCGGCCTCGATGCACCAGCACGCTCTCTCTCTCCCTCTCTCTCTCTCTCTCTCTCTCTCTCTCTCTCTCTCTCTCTCTCTCTCTCTCTCGCTTTCTCTCTCTCCCTCTCTCCCCCCCTCTCTCTCTCTCTCTCTCTCTCTCTCTCTCTCTCTCTCTGATTGCATTTTTCTCCATCTCTCTCATGGTGTCACTCTCACCCATTGCCACCACTATGCTAATGTGCGCTTCTGCTCTAGGGGAAAAGGGGGGCTAAAAATATAAGCCAAACACACAAACCTTGCAAAAAGCCGACAACGATTCTCGTCTTCTTATAATAATACCAGTTTGAAACAGTGTCTTCGACGCTGCCGACGTACACTCTCGCAACCAGAAAGACACGCTTGTTGCCTCGTTCAGTGTCACTCTGCCACTGCATCTCTCTCTCTCTCTCTATTTTGATAATCTTCAATTACACACTTACGCCATTATCACCAAGTCGAGTCTCTTTCGGCAAAGTGGAAAATGTTTGCATCCTAATTGTTTTGGCAATTAGTGTCTGTTTTTTTTGTTGGTGGTGGCCGAGATATTCTCATCAACGAGTGTTGATAAGTTTGGTGATAGTGACTTAATTTTCTCTACTTCTATCCTCTGGCATCTATCTAAATGCGTCAATAAGATATAGTTTATTTGGAGTTGGGATTTGACTTGTGAATTATTTTCGAGAAGAGTATAGCACGTGCATTGTGAAAGGTACTGTTGAAATGTTATCTAAGCCACGCCCCGTTGGGAATTGTCACAGGAAACTTCTCACATTCTATGTCATATAAACACGCTTGTGTACGCTATAATTGTGCATGTGTGAATTAACGTCGGTGTTGTTTGTGTTATTTTATCATTATAGAGAATTATTACAAGTTCTTTCAAGATGAGAGTCACTCTAGCAGTGACCCTGGCTATGCTGGGTGCACTGCAGAGTGCCACGGGTTTGCAGTCTCCGCCAAGCATGACCAAGCAACTCCCCCACGAGAAGCTCTTTGAAGTGTTCCAAGGGTCAGACTCGGAACAGGTGGAGAGGCCGTTTGTGTTGGAGTGCGAGGCAAAGGGCAACCCGGAGCCAACCTACACGTGGAAGAAGAACGGCATCGACTTCAACTACGTTGCCTACGACAAACGCATCACTCAACAGCCTCGTCGAGGTACACTGGTCTTCACCAAGCCTCAAGCTATTGACGAAGGTCTCTACCAGTGCTTTGCGGAGAACAAACACGGTCGTTCTGTGTCGAACGCGGTGTTCTTGAAGCGCGCCGAACTCAACTCGTTCTCCAACGATGTCAACGAGGTGAACCAGATGCACACGATGGAGGGCGAGCCACTGACCATCCCGTGCAATCCACCCACTGGCTATCCTAAGCCGCAAATCTTCTGGATTATCCAGTCGAGCAGTGGTGCACTGATCAACGGCATCAACAGCTCGCGTCTTTCGGTGGATCCCGAGGGCAATTTGCATTTCTCAAATGTCACTCAGAAAGACCAGTTGACTGATGCCATGTACGCGTGCAGTGCTACTTCCACCTTTAAGACTACCTACAGGATTGGTCGCAAGACACAGCTTTTCGTAGAGCCCTCGGGCACGACAGGACAGACTAGTTATCCAGTCACCAAGCAGTACGTTTCACCACCGAGCATTCCCGCGCTTAAAGGAAAAAGACTAGATCTTTTCTGTATCTTCGGTGGCACGCCTCTACCGGAAGTCACCTGGGTAAAGCGTAACGGAAGGATACGTGAAGGAGTGACCAAGACAAACTATGGTAAAACTCTCACGTTTCATAAGTTGGAATTTAGTGATGAAGGTAAGAACAAAATTTTCATGTCCTGGACAATTTTTTTTATATTTTATTTACATTTTAGGTGTCTACGAATGCACGGCTTCTAACGGAGCAGGTGCCATTATGACACATGCCATGGAGGTTGTGGTTAAATCAGTGCCCTACTGGATCGAGTCGCCCAACAACACTAATGCTGCAGATGCGGAAACAGTCACGTTTAGGTGTGTTGCCGCAGGAGTTCCAGAGCCCAAACTGCAATGGTTCAAGAATGGCCAGCCTCTGGTACCAAACGAACGCATTCGCATTACTGACAGCGAGCTCAAGATTCAAAATGTGCAAGAGATCACCGACACTGCGGTCTACCAGTGCAACGCTTCCAATGTATATGGATACGCCTTTAGAGACTTCTATCTGAACGTACTGAAACTACCCCCGGAAATTATGGATCCACCAGAAAAGGAGACCAGAGCTGTGGTTACTTCAGATGTGACCATCCGTTGCCGTGTGTTCGGCGCTCCCAAACCGGAAGTGAAGTGGGAGAAGGAAGGCACTCCACTCAACGGTGCTAACTATGAAGTGCTTGACAATGGTGATCTGAAGATACACAACGTGCTAGTCACTGATCAAGGCAGGTACAAGTGCATTGCCACCAACCGGTTCGGTACCAAGGCTGCCGAAGGAGATTTGAAGGTTAAAGGCAAGACCAAGATTATTCACGCACCGGAGAACTTTGAAGTGGCAGCAAAAAAGACGGCAGTGTTTCGCTGCAACGCAGAGGCTGATCCAACTTTGGATTTGAAAATTGAATGGGCTTTCAACGAACGGCTCATTGATACGAACCATGACCCACGAATTGTGCAGGCACCGGACAACTCGCTCACAATCACCACTACCAAGGAGCTCGACTCGGGTTCTTACACGTGCATTGCCAGCACTAGCCTTGACTCGGTGAACGCATCGGCAACGTTGACAGTGCAGGATGTGCCCAATGCGCCCAAGATCGTGGACGTGTCTTGCGATGGCTTGACAGCCATGATTGAGTGGGTCCCAACCGGTGACAACCGAGCTCCCATTCTTTCCTACGATATTCAATACAATACCTCCTTCCAGCCGGACAATTGGGCAGACAGTTTTTCTAATGTTCCAGCTCCGGACACTAAGTTCAAGGTGGCCATGAGTCCCTGGGCTAACTTTACCTTCCGTGTGATTGCACGTAACAAGATTGGCGCCAGCGATCCTAGTCCACCTATGGGTTTCTGCTCGACCAAAGAGGATGTGCCATACAAGAACCCGGACAATGTGGTTGGTCGAGGTGAGGCACCGGGCAACTTGGTGATTCGCTGGACACAGATGACTCCCATCGATCACAACTCAGAAGGATTTGTTTACAAAGTGTTTTGGAGGCGAGCCAATCATCAGGAACCGTGGAACAGCCGTGTTATCACCGATTGGCGTCAGAACTATCTTGTTATAGAGAATCAACCTATCTTCGAGCCGTACCGCATCCGAGTAGAGGCGCACAACCGACGTGGTCCAGCACACATTTCTGCTAGCGAAGTGGTCGGTTGGTCAAGCGAGGCCAAGCCACTCTATCCACCGGAAAACTTTCGATTGGTCGAGGTTCGCGACCACAAGTCAGCTCTGATGTCGTGGGATCCAGTGCGACCTGAAAGTGTACAAGGTCACTTTCTGGGTTACATCATTCAAACTTGGGCAATCGGTGAAGACCAAAAGTTAATGCGTGAAGTAAAGATTCCACCCAATATCTCGAAGACTTCGGTGGAAATCTTTAAGGCAAACTCACGTAATCAAGCACGCATTGTGGTCTACAACTCGATGTTTATGAGCGATCCGTCCAACGAGGTGACAGTGATCACACCCGAAGGCACTCCCGGTCCGGTGGCTTCGTTTGAAGGCATTGCGATGGGAGCTAGTGCAATCTATCTCTACTGGTCGCCACCTGATGAGCCCAATGGCAAAATCCTTGGTTATCGCATCTTCTATCGTACCGTGGTGGGCACCGAACTTGGTCCCGAACAGGAAAGAGTGCCACATATAGAAGATCCGAAGATAACCGGAGTGAAGCTGGGCAACTTAAAGTCAGGCACCAAGTATCGAGTGACGATTTGTGCCTTCACCAGAGTGGGCAATGGTGATGGCTATTTTATTGAACTTGAGACTAAGGGTGAGGATGCCGCAGGACAACCAGACAAACCTATTTTTGATATAGACCACGTTCGCGCCAATGATGGTCGAGATCACATCAAGATCACCTGGTATCCCAACTCATCCAAGGTGCCCGGCAGTAACTTTTATGTACAGTACCGCTTGAAAGGTAAAGGCATCTTTTTCGTGATTGAATAATCATCATCAACAATGAGTATATTGATTGCAGGAACCAACACATTTTATAGTACTCCTCGTGATGAGAACCAAGACTCCACCGTGTTTTATCTCAGTAATCTCAATCCAGAGAATACTTACGATGTACGCATTGTGGCTGTGGACGGCAAGTACGAGACTCCCAGTGAGATCAAAGAGATCACACCCAGTGGTGAGTTTAGTAGTAGGCTTGGCTTGATTTTATTATTGATTTTCTAACGTTTTCAAAGGTACCTACGGCATGGATCCAATCGGTCATTTGGCCAACTTTGCCCCGTGGTTCATCTTTATGATGTGTGCTATCGCACTGATCATCGTGGTAGTGGTCTTGGTGTGCATTGTCAAGCGTAATCGAGGTGGCAAGTACTCGGTCCACGAGAAGGAGGTGGCACACGGCAAGGACGACTACGAAGAGCCCGGTTTCAACGAGTACAACAAGCCATTGTCGGGTGTGCCACGTGGCAGTCGCCACTCACTCAACAGCTTTCACCACCCGGAGAGTGATGAGGACTCGATGACGGACTACGAGGGTGCCAGCTCTAAGTTTGGCGAGGATGGATCCTTCATCGGCGAGTATGGTGAGTGTGTGTGTGTGTGTGTGTGTGTGATTTACAACTCGATTGCAACGAGATTTATTTTTCTTGGCGGTAATTTTACCAAAAGAACAGTAATTCTAGCACAGAAAGTTAGATTGCAATTGGTTAAGAATTCGAATCACAAAACGGAAATTATGTTTGAATTGGTTAAGCACAGTGGAAGTTAGGTAACTTTCACAGTTCAAAAAGGTGGCAAAAAAACGAAAAATGAAAGAACATTGAACATAGGAAACCACGACCATATTCATTAATATATAGAAGATTTATATACAAGGAAAATCTAGAATCCGATTTTACTACTGCTACTACTATTATAGGAAAGACTATTGGCAAAAAAAGATTTCTCGATTGCAACTAGATTTTAAAAATGAACTAATTTTTGACTGTTTTTTGTTGTTGTTGTTGTAGCACCGAAGAAGAAGCGCGACGACCTGCAATCCCCAACCGGGATGGCCACTTTTGTGTAACCCTTAGCCACACGCCTCCACCTGCCTCACTGCCAATTGCCTTGTTGACACGAAAGCCCTCGCATGGTCAAGTCATGTGTGATTTTCTCCCCCTTTCTCCTTCCCACAAAACCTCCCCTCTCGAGCTAAGCCACTTATCACCCACCCAGCTGGTACACCTACAGAAGTGTTGTGATTCTTCCTTTTCTCTCGTTCTTTTCTTTTATTTCGCTTATTCCGATCACACCTCACTTCTCTCTTTTAACCTGCAATGTTGCTAACCCTAAACCAAGCTTATCGACGATAAACACTGCACACACACACCTCTTTTTTCGACACATTCCAACATTTGATACGACGTTTTTTATTGTTCTTTTTATACAAACTTTACTTTGACTTATTTTACATAATTTTCAACGTTAACATATACAAATCAAACAAATAGCGATATATAGCTCAAAATATTAGGCACTCTGGTAGCTAGCCTTTTTCTTCACTTTACAAAATGTGCATTTGGCCAAATGCAACTTTCTCTCTCTCCCCAAATCTTTTCCAAATCACTACTATGAGATCTCATCCATGTTTCTTTTCATCCTCGGTCTCTCAAGTTGCGTTGTACAAACTGTAGAAGCGCAAAAAATTTGCAAGCTTTAACAATGGCAACTCTCTTAATCTCTTTCATTTCTTAGCAAACACACACACGCATACAAACACATCATTACCATGTACATACTTACATATATTTAGAGATTTATATAAACTTTTATATAATGTTATACATTTTTTCTTTCTCTCTCTTTGTATTTTTTATTATTTATTATGATGATGATTGAAAACAATTTGTCACATACATACACTTGCGCATACACACTTTTTATTATTACTTCTTATATATAAATATATATTTATCTATGATTATTATACAAAATATATACATTATATATATAATTTGATGTTGAAAAATCAAAAGAGTATATTGAAAGAAAAAATTGATTTTGTGTAAATAATAAAAAATATACATTTCTTACATAATAATTGTAAATAATTGGATTTAAGATTGCAGATGATATAAAAATTTAAGCTTTTTATTATTTATAGTACTTTGTAAATGAAACAACAAAATGAAATTGGGAAAGAAATTAAAAAGTGAATAATGCTTTGATTTTAAAAAATAAAGTTGATTAGAATTTTATTTTTTATTTATTCTGAATTTTTATTAATTATTAATTAATAAAAATTGTTTTATTAACTATTTTTTCTATATATATATTTTATGTTTTTAAAACAAAAAGTAATAAAAATAAAAGAATAATGATCAATGATCAATGATTGATCATAGATTTAAAAAATTCAAGTACGTCTTTTGTGGAGAGCCAAACTCTGAGCAAGCACTTTCCCACGAGACTTGCCGGTGTGTTTTGTCTCTTGTTTTTGTCCCGTTCCAGTCTGTTTTGCACCTCGAAAACAGTCACACTTCTCTCTGACATCAAGTTCTTGAACGAGAATCACTCATCCACCACACCAAAAATGGCTGACGACGGTGATCAGGTATGATTTTTCGTATTTTATTGTATTGTATTTTATTTGTCTTTAACACATGAAACACTAATATTCATTTTCACCTATATCTTATTCGTTTATGATAATTTTTCCGATGGATTATGATCTGAAACTTTTTTAATAACTTATATTTAACGGAAGGTTTATGATTTTTTAAGTATTATATTTTTTGTTTGGGGTTTATTTTTCTCACACATTGGTTACTAGTAGTAGTATAACATTGTTGTTGGAAGGCTCTGTTTGTGGTGTGCGTGTGTTTGTGCATGATGCATCATCATTATTTGACTTGTGTTTGTTTTTGACACTTAGACCGCACCGGTGACTGTAGAAGAGCCACTCGATTTGATTCGGTTGAGTCTCGACGAGCGCATCTATGTCAAGTTACGCAACGATCGAGAGTTGCGCGGCCGTTTGCACGCCTACGACCAGCACCTGAACATGGTGCTGAGTGATGTGGAGGAGGTGCACAAGACCATCGAGGTGAACGAAGAGACCCTGGAGGAGTACTATCACTCGAGCAAACGTGAAATTCCCATGCTCTTTGTGCGCGGTGACAGTGTTATTCTCATCTCGCCACCCATTCGCAGCTCCAACTAGAATTTTCTCTTTATTATTATTATATCATCACATATTCCAATTCCACGTCACATCAACTTTATTTTGTTTTATTCTATTCTGTACAATAAGTCATCATTACTAAAATTGTGTGTTTAATATATTTTTTTAATATATATAAAAATAAAGTTTTATCTCGTCTAATCCGATTACAATCCAGTCACCATGGCGGTGAACGGTTTTCTCGCCGAGTTCAAGCAAGATCGAGTCTACTCGGAGTTTCTCAGCGACTCCTTTAATCTACAATCGACGATCACGTTGATCAACAATCTTCCCTTCAACGAGCAACTGACGAAGATATCCCAAGGAATCGACTATGTGAAGCAAAGCATTGGCCAGTTGACCTCGCAAAATTGTGAAGATTTCTTTCAACGCACCGCTCGGTTGGATCATCTGTACGAGGAGTTGCGTTTCATCTCGATTCGTGCCCAGAATCTGTATGCCACACTCGAGCAGATGAAGAGTAAACTGGAAACACCCTACCACCAGCTATGTCGACAGATCACTTTGATATCGCGTCTGCAGAAGACGTGCGATTTGCTTCGTAAGATGCTTCGTATCTTACACCTGGTGAAACGCATCGACGACAGTAATCTCGAAACAGCCAAAAACGAGCAGACTGTTTTTCTCAAAGAGCTGGTCAAAGTGTCGCAGTATATCAACGAGATTGACATGATAGTGGCTTCCGATTCGGAACAATTACTCTTCAAGTTGCACTCAATCGCCAAAGACTTGGAGCGATATCAGAAAACCAAGTCAACGATCAAAGAGGAAGCTGAGGCAATGTTTAAGAATGGCCTCGCAACGCTTGATTCCAATCTGATTGGCACTGCCTTCCAAGTATTTCACAATCTAGGACATTTGAATGAGATTATCACTAGTTTGCTAAGTCAAAAATGCGATCAACTTTCTCATCTGGCGCCGAAGATATTCGCTGAGTACAGCAATCTGCGAGAACAATCTAGATCGTCAATCTCAAACAAGCAATTGAATGTTTTGAAAACCATTGTTCGCAATAATCTCAAGATGCTATTGGACACTGTGATGACACACTTCAGTCAAGTTTCAACTTCAGTCAAGGTGTTGAAGAAACGAAGAGACAACTACACGCAGACATTGTTGATTGATTTTATTGATTCCAAGGAAATGATTGTGGCCAATTTTTGGAGCGAAGTCCTTAAAATATTATCAAGTGCGTTTGGTAGTTTTTTCAAAGAGCACGAATTGATCAAACATCTGATCGAAAGTGACTATCCGAACATTTTGGGAATCTTCAACGAGTACTGGAAGCGAATTGTGCACGAGGAACCAGAGTTGAACAATGGAAAGGCACTGCGCTCAACGATTGCACAGTTTGAAAGTGCCTATCTCTCCACCTCGCTCTCGTTGTTGTTCGAGTCGGTGAATCGTATCTTTGCCACCGAGCCAAAGGATTCTAGCCATGGTTCGAAAGGTAGAGCCGTGGAGCCACTCGAAATGGACATCCAGCCACTGTTGAAGGACATTCAGAATCAACTGACGGTGGCGATGTGTGACCCACAACTGGCCGGCTCGGTGTGCAAGAACATTCTCAAGACCATCAATCTGTTCATGGTCAAGTGCGAACACTTGATCTCGGTAGATGGCAACAGTACCCAAGTGATTGGCCGTTTCACCGCCAGCCAGAGACGCAATGCCAAGATTGTCCACCTACTGGATCACTTCTCCGCGCAGACACGCCAGATGGTGGAGAGTGAACTCTTCACTAGCTCGCAGCACAACATCAAGACGAGTGTCGAGGAGGCACTTTGTTCCGTGGACACGCTCATTCAGAATATCTTCGAGCCATTGATCACTTCGGTTCAGGAGTCGATTGAGGATATCATTTTGACAGTGCACAACGAAAACTATAACATCTCGAGGTAAGTTTGGATTTCTTCACATTAACAAAAGATTTTTCTCACGAATTATCAAGTACCACTGCGATTTTGCGAATTGAAAATTTTAATATTTACAAATTTAAAATCTAAAAATTAAAGTGTTTGAAATTTTATTTTTTATGAATTAGTAATTTTAAAATTTCGAATTTATTGAACGATGATTTTTAATTCGTGATTTTAAAATTGCAAATTCATAAAACGTGAATTTCATATTCGCAAAATTGCGTTGGTACTACAAAATTCGCGAATGTGTTCAATCAAAAGTTTTAATTCGCATCAATTTATCTCTCCAGTGATTACCACAAGGATGCGACTCAGTACTCGTTGTACATGAAGGAACTGCAACGATTCATTTCGCGTGTTTCGCAGGATTACTTTGGACAATTTCCCCAGTGTGATCCTATCCAAAAGAGGTATAATGGGTGTTAGTATGTTTGTGATTCGATATCTTTGCTCACCTGTTACTGCATCATCTGTGTTTTAGGATTCATGAGATGGCAGCGCGAACGATTGAGATGTTCCTGTTGCACGTGTGCCTAGTACGTCCGGTCTCCGAGGCGGGTCGCAAGCAAATTGGCAACGACTTTGCCCAGTTCGAGCTAGCCATCGGGCCCATCTGTGAGCGAATGGGTCAACTCGGACGAGCATTCCAAACGTTGAGAGCTTTTCAAACACTGCTGTTTCTAACTCCAGAGGAGATTGCCAAATCGCCCGTGGTGGACAATCCCGTGCCACTCTACCTCCTGCTACACTTTCTCATCTCGAACTATGCCACCGAGGAACTCAAGTCACCTCACCAGTGCCGCGATTGGTCTATCTCTCGCTACAGCAAGTGGATGATGGACAGATCCAGCCAAGAGGACAAGTTACTTATTCTCAGGTAGGTCCACCCTAGTTCCGAGACTAATCTACTTAATAATCTTCTCTCCTTCACCAGAGAGGCCTTGGATTCGTACGTGAACGAAGTGAAGCGATCTCAAAAGAAAACATTTATTTCAGTTTATCCATTGATAATCGAGATGATGCGCCATAATTTACAACCAAATGATAATGGAAGGTGAAAGCGATAATATATTTACACAAAAATATAATGATTATAATTAAGTTATAAAGACTGAAGTGGTGAGATCTCACAATAAAGTCTTCCTCTTGAACAGTTCCATGGTGTAAGCAGCTAGGAAGGCGGGACAGCTGTTGTGTTCTACCAAATATGTTTGAATCTCTTCTTGTAGCTTCTTGGCAGCACTGCAATCTTGGATTTGCACTCTTCGATCCACCACCTCGAAGATCAACTCATTCTTCTCGGTCTCGTATTGGTGCTTGAGTTGGTAGTGTGTATCATTGAGATTATTAATCTGAAAGCCGGTGAGTCGATAGCAGGCGGTACGGAACTTGCGGGTCATGTTGCGATACGTCTCCTTGAGCTTTTCGAGATCATCACTGGCTCGGGTGTAGAGCTTTTGCAGTTTGACCACCTCCAACTGTAGCTTGGAGGACTCATCCACCTGGCGAGTGAGGTCAGCCGAGTCGCCGGTCCTCTCCACCGTGTCCACTATTTTCCGGAATCGTTTGTTCTCCTCCTGGAGCCGACGATTCTCCTCCTCCAACTCGGCGTGTTGTTGTTTGGCCTCGTCGATCTTGATCGCCACCGGATTGTGCTTGAAGTGAATCACCCGGAAGGCCTTTTCGTTGGTTTGCACGGTGGACACGTCCATCGGTGACATCGTGGTGTAGATGTGTGGGTTAAGTTCCTTGATGCGAGCAATCTCACTCTTAAGCAGTTCAATTTCATGCTCGCTACCTTGCAGTCTAGTCAGCTCATTCTTGGCCTTGACCAACTCATCCTCTTGACTGGCCAACGATTGTTTGTACTCGGTCAACAGTGACTCGAGCTCCGCTATTTTGCTGGTGGCCTCACTGCTAGGACCTGCTTTACTCGGAATCGAGCTCTTGAGAGAATCTCGCTCTTTTTCCAGCAGCTTGTAGCTTCGTCTTTGTGCTTGCAGTTGTTCACTTAAAACTTTGATCGTGTCCTTTGCCTTAGTCAACTTAACCTCCTGGGTCTTGTAGGCCATCAGTTCGTTCGAGTGTTTTTCATTGCTAATTTTGAGCTCCGATTTGAGTCTTTCCGTCTCCATACGCATCAATGTCACTTCTTGATTGAGATTCGCAATCTTGCCCATCACCAACTCGGGCGTGTCAGCACCGACAATCTCCATCCACTCATGAAGACGTTTCTTGCTATAAGAAAGTTCGGCAGCGTCCACATTCTTCCTGGTTAGATCACTTTTCAACAACTCAACTTCCGACTCAAGACCAATGATCTTTTCATTCAAAATCATATTCTCCGACTTGACGTCCGAAAGAAGGTCAAGCTGTTGCTTTAAAAGAGTATTCTCATCTTTGATGCCCTTTAGCTGACTGAGTTCTCCTTCCAAAATGTCCTGCAGCTTACTGCCCTCTTGGTACGATTTGAGCTCTTCCTGGAGAGTGGCAATCGTGGCGTTGGCCGTCTCCAGCTGGGATAGTGTCGTCTGCAGTGCTTCCTCTTTGAAAGCGAGCTGACCGTAGTTTTCTGCGAGCACTTCGTTTTCCCCACGGACAAATTCCAGTTCAGCTCTCAATTGTTTCACCTCGTGTTTCAGATTGGTACATTCGCTCGACAGTTGTGTCCGAGTACTTTGCTCTCGAGCCTTCGCCTCATCTAACAGTGACTTGAGATCACGAACTTCACTTTCATGCTTTAACTGGACCTTCTCTTGAAGGTTCGAATTTTCCAGTATCATTTCTTCCGTTCTTTTCACGTCTTCTCTCAACTTCTCCTCGTTCTCCTTCAAGGCCTTGATCTGGTCGTTCAACTCTTTGATCTTACGCTGTTTCTCATTAACCTCACTCCTAATCTTTTCCTCGGTGACAGTGCTTCGTATTCTTAGTTGAGAATTTTCACAATTCAACTCATCAATCTGTTTTTGAAGAGCACTGATCTTCACTTTGTACGAGATCATCTCCGACTCTTTGGTAAGTGTTTTCCAATCGACAATCGGACTAGTACTCTTGGTCTCCGTCAATGGTTTTTCAGTCTTTTGAAAGTTTGCCATAAAGGCCATTGATGTTTCATTCTCATCACCAACCTTTTTAGGCACTGTCACAGAGTTCTTGTTGACTAGTGGTGTTCGGAAATTGTCGGAAAAGTCGAGTCGAGTGGCCACCTTGCCAGCCGGCGCCGGTTTGAGTGTCTCCTTCGAAGTGGATCGAGCCAGTGAGAGTGGAGTAGTGCGTTTAAACTTGTTCACCGATGAGAAGCCGGCTCCAGGGTTGTCCAGTGGCCGCTTGATGCCGGTAGCCAGATGTGTCGGCTTTCTCAGACCTGTCATCGCAGAACTCTTCACCGTGCTGGTCGCATTAAACTTGGGAACAAACGATGAAGGCCTTTTGATGGTGGAAGGTGCCGCTAATCGTGACGGACCAGCTGTGGGCTTTTTCACGCTAAAAGTGGGTATCTTAGAATTCATCTTGACTGGAACAGTTGACCAGATCTTCAAGAGAAAACAAAAAACAAAACAATACCAAGCCGCAGCGGTGTGTGGAGATTTTTCAACGGACACAACACACAAGACAACTATTTCGACCCTACTGGCTCATGCGCACAGGTTGTTTATTTTAACTCAGTGGTAAAAGTTGTTGATATTAGAAAAGCTCTTGAGTAGGTTCTCCTCATCATCATAATCATTATCGAAGCTTGTCGCGTGTTGTCACACATTTTCTCCTTGCGCATGATAACTTGTTGCTCAGTGATGTCATTCGCCAAGCGCATTGTGTGGAGAAGGGGGCTCACATTGTAGCAGACATAGTCTGCCAATCGCATGCAAGGCTCAATGCAATGGCAGTGGGGTGATCCTCGTTGGGATGCGAAGTGATCATCTCTCTCTCTGCGGCAGACTTGCCCTTCACCACGCTTGAGCAAGATTGTCTGTGTTACTGAGCAGGTATTGCTGCTTCGTTTGGTTTGCCACCTTCAGTCATGATGGCTCGTGTTTTCACTCTGAGTCGCGCGGTTGTTGCCAAGGCTTGTCTGGGACGATCCATGTCAAGCTCGGCCTACTCGGCCAACACCATCATTGACCCGTCGTTTGGCTTGACCGCGGATCAAAAACAACTGCAAGAAACTGCCTATCAGTTTGGTCTAAATGAGTTCCGTCCGTACATGAAGGAGTGGGACGAGAAGGAACACTTTCCCCGCGAGCAACTCAAACGATGTGCTGAACTCGGATTTGGTGGGCTGTACGTGTCGAGTGAAGACGGTGGATCGGGCTTGTCGCGACTCGAAACCTCAGTGGTGATCGAGGCACTAGCGCAGGGTTGTGTCTCCACCACGGCACTTCTTTCCATTCATAACATGTGTGCTGGCATGGTGAGCAAGTATGGCAGTGAGCAACTCAAAGCTCGATTCTTGCCTCACATTGTCTCGTTCGACAAGATGACTTCATACTGCCTAACCGAGCCTAGCTCTGGTTCCGATTCGGCTAGTCTACTCACCACAGCGGTGAAGAAGGGCGACTACTATATCCGTAAGATCTGGTGGTTCGAACCAGTGTACATCGAGGATTAACACGTGTTTGTATATGTTATGCAACAGTGAACGGCACCAAATCGTTTATCAGTGGTGGTGGTGAGAGTGAACTCTACGTATTGATGTGTCGAACTGGACAGAGTGGAGCCAAAGGAATCTCTTGCATCTTGGTTGAGAAGGATTCGCCAGGGTTGAGCTTTGGCAAGAAGGAACAGAAACTCGGTTGGAACAGTCAACCCACCCGAGCCGTGATTATGGAAGACTGCAAAGTGCCAGTGAGCAATCTGGTCGGCGAAGAGGGTATGGGATTTCGGTACGCCATGGATGGCATCAACGGGGGACGGCTTAACATTGCTTCAAGCTCGTTGGGTGCCGCTCAGTGGGCCCTAGAAGAGACCATTCGCTACACTACCGAGCGAAAGCAGTTCAATCAATCGATTCTCGACTTTCAGAACACACACTTCACTCTTGCAAGGCTTGCCTCCGAGCTTCTAGCCTCTCGTCTGGTGGTTCGGTGTGCAGCGAGTCGCATTGACGAGGAGAGCCATGGCCCGTCGGGTGAAGTGGACAACCGACATATCCCACTGCCCTCGCTGGCCGCGGCGGGCAAACTGATCGCCACCGAAAGTGCCTACCAGATCATCGATCGATGCCTTCAACTCTTCGGCGGCTATGGCTATCTCAAAGACTTTCCCGTGCAACAGTTGCTTCGCGACTCGCGGGTTCATCGCATTCTCGAGGGAACCAATGAGATCATGCAATTGATCATTTCGCGTGATTTTGTACACAAATAATAATATAAAAAAGTGAAAACTCGTATCTTATCAATCAACCCAAAATATATGTCTTTCAGGACAGCAACAGTGACCTTGAACTACAGTAAGCCTTCATACGTATGCGTTGTTTTGAAGTAAAGTAGAAGACATTAATTAAATTACATTAATGTTTTCCACTTTGCTTCGAAAACAACGCGTATGATGGGATTCTGAATATTTGCAATAAAAACAACAAACATTGTCTGTTTTCACATAGACTCAACAGGTGGCACTAGCGGTCTTGTTCATTCCTCTTGTTTCGTCGTTGTCACACTTAAATAATTTGCGAATTTATTTTGATAAATTCGTAAAATCGTAAATTCTTTTTTGGCACTCCGTTGGCAAGTAGTTTTTATAAGCACTTGGAAACTCAATGTTATTGCTATAGTCACCAGAGAGCTCTATTGTTCCTAAGTTTTTTCCAGAAAGCACTGAAATGTGTTACATCAAACCAAACATATTTAAAAACCAATTTTTCACCAAAGTTTGTTTTTATAATGTCTAAATTTAAACATTTAAAATTAAAAAAATAACTACAGCTTGCCCTCAAACTTACGCGCTGTTGCAAAGGCAAAGTAAAAAGGCATTAATGTAATTTTATTAATGTTATTCTATTTTGCCTTTGCAACAACGCGTAAGTTTGAGAGTTTACTGTATTTAAAGTTTTCTAATTTAAACAATCTTTACGAAACTTTGAGTCTAAAAAGACCCGCATATTCCAATAGAGTGTTAAGTTTACATTGTGTGAAAGTAAAGGTTAGAGAGTGAGCGTGAAAATAAGTGAGAGAGAGAGAGAGAGAGACAGTGAGATCATTGACCACAAATCGCGAAGGACTGAAGAGAAGGACTTAACACGTGTTTGTATGTTATAGTAATGTTATAGTATGTTATGTAATAGTGAAAAGACACTTTATTAAAAATGAAATATTCTTCTATATATTAATGAATAATACAGTCGTGGTTTTCTATGTTCTATGTTATGTTATTTTTACGTTTTCTGTCACCCTTTTGTACTGTGAGAGTTACTGTACTATGATTCGAATCTAAATTTCACTGTTGTGATTCGAATTCTTATTTAATTCGATTCTAACTTTCTGATTCGAATTTTATTATTTCGATTCGATTCGAATTTTTTTGCATAACTCTTTGAATTCTTATTCAATTTGATTCGAATTCAAAGTTTCACCCAATTAAATTCGATTTTTTTTCATTATTCTTCGAATTATAACTCGAGTTTGACCTCAGCTGCTTTGCCGCCGTTTTTTTACAAGAGCCAGACAGCGCTTTAGCTCCGGTCCTTTTGTAAGTTATAATTTTTAATTTTAAAAAAATATATATAATTTTATTTTTAAATAAAAAATGAAAAAAGTGCAATACTGTTAAAAAGATGCGTAATGAATTGATGCCATTGAGAGAGTGAGAGAGAAAAAAGGGGAAGAGAAACATGGCATATAATGAGGGCAGTTGAGAATGTGCAGATGGCAATATGGTGAGTGTGAGAGTGAAAGGTGGAGAGAGAGAGAGAGAAAGGTGGAATGTGATGGTGAGTTGGAGGCGATGGCTACGTGTGCGCGTAGGTGTTGAGTCACGTGATGCGGTGACAAGTCACTCGGCACACTGGCACATCTGTGCGTCTTTGACTTTGCATCCCGGTATTTGGAACAGAGCTCGTTCGCGTTTGTTTGATTCGCGATAACAAAAATATACATAAAATATATATATAAAATAATATAAAAGGGCAAAAGGTAAAAAAATCATTAAATATATCAAATATATAAATAAATAAATAGGAAAAAAACAAGAAATACATGAAGCAAGACATTGGAAAGAAGAGAGAGAGAGAGACTACAATGAGGTAGAAGTCGCATGTGTGGGCGATAAAGAGAGAGGGAGATAGAGAGAGAGAGAGAGAGAGAGTAAAGTGAGGCTATCGTGGCGGGGCCAAGGATCTCACTTTCTTATTAGCGTGCCTAATTTTACGCCGCTCGGTTTCTTGTTGTTTGGTGGTAGTATCAAAGTTGGCAAAATATTCGAGCAACACTCTTCGCTTCTCCTCGGATCGTTTGGTACGAATCGGTTGTGGCCGTTCGATGCCATCCTCCTCGGGCCACGGCACTTGCAGTTGTTGGCGAAACTTCTGCATCTGTTGTACTCGGTTGGTTTCGGCTGTTGTCTTGGCTGAAGCCAAAGAACTCTTCACCTTATTCTTCTTCTTATTGAGCTTCTTGACTCTCTCGGGACAGCTGGCACGGTTGTGCCGAGTGAGAGCACACTCGAGCATCGGATCTTGACGAATCTCGGGCTCAAAGATAGTCTCGCCTGTCCTACTCCAGGAACATGCCTCAGCAGTGGAGATGTCCTCCACGTACTTGGCCCTAGATGGCAGTGACCACTGGCCCCCGGACTCTTCCGCCTCACTGTTCACCTTGTGCTTGAGAAACTGGAAGCTTCTTCTCAACTTCCTCTTGTTGGGATGGTGCAATTGGTGACACTCAAGTGCGTTGCCTTTCTTGTTGAACGATAGCTTGAGGCCCTCGTTGGACACCAAGTGGTACTCGAGGTAATTATTCCGAAACGCCTCGCTAAAGCTGCAGTGACACCAGTCGAAGCAACCCTGTCAGCGTCAAATAGAGAGAGAAAGGTTTGCTTGTTAGATCGTCATCTAGAAAAAATCAGCACGACACACTAGAGCCTAATTTAGCAAGCGTGTGTGTGTAATAATACCACTTGGTAGCAAGATATTCCCTGGAAAAGTCTCTAATTGCACGAATCTGATAAGTAGCGCCGCCGGTTGATTGACGCCAAGTTGCGGCGGTGCTCAAACTGGCAAGCGCGCTTCTGCATTCGTGAGGAGGCCACTTGCAAAATCTGTCATTTAGATAAGACACTTGTCAATAGAAAGACGCGCGCAAGAGGGGGGCTCGGCTAGCCGGCTTATATATATTCGTGTGAATGTGTGTGCTCTCAAATGCCGGTCTCGGCACTGGTTAATTGAAAATTATATGTCTAGCCAGTGTGGCCACTCAACTCGGGCACTAGAGTTTCAGTGGCAAACGGAGCAGCATAACCAGACCTCATCATCACCATCCCACTGACTGGCGTGCTAATTGTATCAAGCCGATCGATGATTACAGTGAACAATGACTCAATTAGGGCCCGACGTGCGCGAACTCGTGGTAAACAAACAACACACACTTCGAGGTACCGCTCGCGTCACCCCAGATTACACCTCAAGTCAGTGTGGTAGTCAATTTGCACGTGATTCGCTGCTCTGAGTGAATCGTTCATGTATGAGTGGAAGCTATGTGGAAGCCACTAAACTTGCCAAATGGGCCACAGTGCCAGAGGGGCTAGGGCAAGTGAGTTAGTCACGCCAGGTCACCGGTCATCAGAGTGACCCGCCCGGCCCATCTAGCTCAACGATGTGTTTGTGTGTTTGTATGTGTGTGCCAATGCCTTACCTTGGCTACAAAGTTGCCCGTCTCCTGGTCAAAACAGACAAAACGAGGTGATGTCTCATTACCGGACACGAGACCGTAGCCACTGAACTTGGACTTGACCAGTCGTAGAACAGCTGCAAGTAAAACAAGACAGAGAAGTTAGTGTTTGATCGAGTGACTTGGGCGCGATGAAAGAAGAAAGGGGGAAAGAGGGGGGAATTATGTAGAAATAATTAGAACTCAATAGGCTCGACTCGCCCGATGCGGTAGGGCCAGACAATACTAGGCAAACACAGAGAGCAAGTGCCATCGCGGTGAGAGTGGCTCCAATCGGAGAGAAGAGCGCGGGCTCCATCCCAGGCCTAATCCTGGCCATTCTCGCCCACACGTGCCACTCATCGCCCGCGCCACCGCCATCGCGCTGCCAACGCGCAACATTAAAGGAGATGATTAAAACTACTCGAACCGACGCACACACTCAAACTCACAATGTACCTAAGTAAATAAACAGTAAATAGTGTAAGAAAGAAAGTAAAATATTTGCACGCGCGCGCGTGAGCCCACTTGCTTACCTGCTGCTGTTGCTCTCTTTACCTGCTTCTCTCTCTCTCTCTCTCATCACCTGCAACGCTAGAAGCTTTGTGTTTGCAAACTTTAAAGCTACCACTTGTTGGATTAGCGTTCGAATTGTAGTGCAGAACTACGCGGTTGGTCTGGTGAATGAGCGCACCACTTGGCTAGTCAATTAAGAACCACTCACCACACTCGCGCATTTTTCACTACTACTATTCTGTATCTGTGGCACAGATTGGCATAAAGTCGAGCAAAATTGGATCAAAGTGAAAGCAAGGTGAAGGGGAAAGAAAAAAAAAGAGAACTACTCACTGCCAGTGGAATGGTGGTAGGCCCGAGGCGCGCTCAGCCTTCCATCGGGCAGAACCGTGATGTTGCCCTTCGAGTTATGACTGCCGAGCGTAAATGTGTCCTGGTGCTCCTCGAGATGTGCTTCCAGCAGGTGAGTATCAAACGGAGAGAGAAGAGCGGAGCGAGGACTTCTGTGACTATGAAGACTAGTTGTGGTAAGGTGTTGTTGTTGGTGGTGGTTAGGACTGGTGGTGGGCCGCGGCCCTCGGTGATCCAGTGGTGGCGAGATCGGTGATGGCGAAGAGTCGGCCGGTTCGGACGACTCACTCACGGACATGGCTCGGTGGGTGGGGACGGGTGCGCGACCTGACTCGGCCACGCTGCCTCGACGCCACGCCAGCCAACTGTCGGGCAGTGGGCGGTGAGAGCTCATCCGGACTGGCCTCGGACGCCGGCTCACAGGGAGTGCCACGATCTGCAACACGCGACAAACAAACAAACAACCATCATCATCAACATCATTTTATTTCATTTACCGATCAACTCAACCAGATTCGTCGATTAGTCGACGAGCCGACAAAGATTGGTGCAAGGGAATAGATAGATAGAAACAGTCGACTCTTTCATTGAGATTTAAAGATTGTGTATAAAGATGACGATTCAAATCTAAGATTAGGAAGATTGTAGAACAGAGAGAGAGAGAGGGACAAACTTTGCGTGTCATTTGCTATTCCCCCACAAGCCATACACATAATATTAAAAATTGGATATCTCAAAGAAATCAATATCAGAATTGTACTAGTTTGTATTGCCGTCTTTCGACTCTATACGAGAGAGAGTGTAACCCAACTGGAAAGTACTAATGAGCCGAACAGCCGCCTTCAAAAAAAGGCACCAAACTCGCCCGGCGACGAAATCGCTCGAAACCATTGCAAAATCGCAAAAAGCGAGTCCTCCCATCATCGAGAATGATGATGAAAGGCGAGAGCGGGCGCGAAAATAGATGGCCGATTGGTGGTGGCACGATGGGTAAACCAACACTAGGAGAACACGAGGCAAGTGTACTTTTTAGTCCAACTTTAATAATTATAATAAATTGTCTAACTTAGTTATAAATTACCCAACTTAGTTATTTTTAATTCATATACTAATTATTTTTTCTCACATTTTTTGTCAAGGTACAGATTTAGTATACAAAGTCCACCAATGTACCATTCATATGCAGTGCACTGTTTCCCTAGTGTTGGCTTATCCGATGATGAATGTGGCCAGGCTAATGGCTGTACGCGAGCTCAACACATCCAAATCTAAAGTCATAGAAAGAGAGAGAGAGAGAGAGAGAGAGAGAGAGAGAAAGAGAGAGAAAGGAAAAAAGAGGGAGAAAGAGAGAGAGAAGAGTATGAGATGCTCCGTTAGGCCAGTGGCCATTGGCGTGGGCGAGGGACATCGAGAGCGAGCTGTGGCACCGAATCCGCCCATGCCCCGACATGCACCATCAATCTTGCACTCGTTCTAGACACACACTTGCATTGCTCCACCAATGGCATTAACCCTTTCGGTTCTTCTCGATTGGCTTTGCTTCTCCACAGACACACATCAACCAAATGGAGTCAACACACACACACACACACATATCACAAGGTGACATATTCAACCACTATCTAACACGATATTAACCTTCTCCGATCTTAATCTTTACTGATTGCTATTGCTAAAGTTGCTGAAATTGATATCAGCGCCCAAGTGATCATAAGTGATCATCAAGAGGGATTTAGAAAAAGGAGGGGAGAGAAGGGAAAAATGAAAAATGAGCGATTTATCAATGTAAATGTACTACAGAAGACAACATTATTAAAGCATTCCCCTCATCATCTTCTCTTCCTGTCAAAGTAGCTAAAAAAATCTGTCATAAGTACATTAGTTAATTAACTTATTAAGTCATTTAGATAATGCAAGTACAAATGTAGCGTTCACACATGATACTTTGGTATGATAATTTCACGCATCAGTAGGTAGTCACCAAATAAACTATATTTCCGAATATATTTCTTTAGCTAAAGCTAAAAATAGATGATAAAAATCTGTACTTTTTAAACCTGTTTCCCTCTCCTCATCACCATCTTCAGCCTGATATAATCTTGAGATATTTTCAAATAAAAAAAGTAGCATATTTTTCAATGTCTCAATGTGTGAAGAGATATAAATGAATGTCACAATAAGCCTATTGTCCTGTGGGAAAGAGAAGGAAAGATTTCCGAAAGTCGGGAAAACACATCGATAGAAAGACAAATATATATCGATAAAGCGATAAGAGATGAAATGATGCGTAATAAACGAAGCCTTGTAGCAAGTGTTTGATATATCAATATCATCACATGGTACAAGTAAATAATAATAATAGCATAATGATAAATATATATTTTTTTCTATATAAAAATCTATGTAAAAATACTTACCACTGAGATTGATAGAGAGATGACAACAACAAAAATTGCCGCGACCGCTGTTATGATCCTGAGGGAAGAAGAATGAAAAAGAAGGTTAGAAGGAGGGTGGAAGAATGGAATGTTTGTGTGTCTAACTTAGACCACTGGTCACTGCAAGATGGGTGGCACCGTGAGATCACTACTCGAAGTGCCATGCGAGCATCGGCTGGGGCATCATGCTCAAAGCGTTTCAGGGTTAAATCGTAGGTGGGTTGGTGTGGACAATGTGTTCACAAGGTGTCATTGTCACAAGTCACATTTGAGGGAAGCGAATTTGAGTTCGAACTCGAGAGCCATGGCGGCACGTGGTGGGCTATGCTACCTGGCGCGCTTGTGCGAGATGGACACGCGACAACGACCTGATGTGTGTGGGATGCGGTAGTGCAGTGCGGCCACCTGTTGAGCACTTACTCAACGTGGTATGTGTGTTGTTAGTATATATGTGTTGTGTGTGTGTGTGTGGAGTGGGTCGCGGTCGGACATGCCACCACACCGCCACACTAGCCATGAGACAAGTGGCTCAGTTCTGCACGACTCTGTTTGCTAATAAATACTCGTCATCACTGGCCATCGGTGTGAGACAGCATAAACGACGCAGCAGCAGCCGCACGGTTCGAGTACATAGCTCAAATATTTCTTGGAAACAAGCAATGGCCACTGCTAGTGTAGAGTGTTTGCGAGGGCTTAAGCATCACACACACACACACACACACACACACACACATCACCATCACATCACCGAGGGCATGCTTGGCTGCGCGCTCCAAAAGATGTCTACCAGTCACACACACACACTTACATATACACACACTAACCAGTGAGATAAGATAAGATAGAGTGTCCAATCGCGTCATACGGTACGGGTGAAGAGAGAGAGAGAGAGAGAGAGAGAGAGAGAGAGAGAGAGAGGGAGAGAGAGAGAGACAGTAAACTAATGGAACAGGCAATAGTAAACAGTGAGAGGAGCAGGAGAGAGG
>WURS02072150.1:0-10402 GCA_011762765.2 Rhinocypha anisoptera | reverse complement strand
GAACCGCGGTGAAACCTGGGTCGTTGAATAAAGTGTTATATATATTGTGGAATTGCAAAGTTTTCATTTCTCTTCCTAATAGTCCGTGTTTTAGTACGTCCAATCCAAGCTCTCCTCCTTCTCACAAGATATTCCCATATTTCTCTCTTTTCTCTCACTCTTCTGAGTATCTCCTCATTCGTCACTCCCTCAACCCATCTCACCTTTAGAATCCGTTTGTAACACCACATTTCGAAAGCTTCGATTTTTTTTCCTGTCAGCAGCTAGGACATTCCATGCCTCACATCCGTACAGAGCTACACTCCATACGTACGCTTATAAGATTTTTTTCGCATCCCCAGACTCATGCTTCCTGAGGTGAGCAAACTTGGCAGTACAAAGCAGTAGAAAAAGTCGAAAGCAGTAAATTACAGCATGGGGACTTCCTTAGTAAAATCATTAATAAATCAGGCAAAATGGCGACTATCTTCTTGAAAGGTAAATGAAGTAATGTCACGTAATTAAGGTCCTCAATACATAAAAGGTTTGAAAGGAAACACTCCAATTCCACATCAAAAGTTTATTTCAACACTACATCAAGTTTATTTCAACATTACACCACATCAAGTTTATTTCAACAAATAAACTTGATGTGGAATTGCAGTGTTTCCTTTCAAACATTTCAAGATGATGGAATTCCACCAAGTCAAGTCTGAAACGATTTTCGTCCTCAATGGGAACAAATGAATCATTTTGTTAATGGGACTGAAGTGATTTTATTAATTTCTTCTCGTTTTCCAAATAGTTAATTTCACCTCAGAATCACTTTGTATTATTGACCATAATAGTCGTTAATAAGCTTTGTTATGAGTGGATAATATTGCAAGCAAACCCTACGCTTCGTATTTTTAACACCTTCAGACAATAGATGATACGGTTGCCATGGAATCCGCGTCTCACTTTACCTAAATATATGCGATTAAGTATTCCAATTATGTATGGCTATTTTTATCTGATCAACTTGGTAAAAGTTCGAACTTAGATTTGATACATCAACAGAATTCTTTCTTATTCTTTTTTATACGCAGGATCAGTGTGTTTGACCAGTGGAGTGCATAGGTTTTCGATGTTATTCCTAGTTATCAATTTGACAGTTTTAACGCTACAAGGTCTCAAATAAGAGGAAAAAATTTTATTTTGGTTCTTCATGTTGTGCTAAACCGTTTGACTGGAGTCATAATTTTCAGCATAATTTACAAAGATCATTGATCCACATACTTTTGCAACCATCCCCATCTCTTGTTAATTGTTTTCATAAAATCCTGCATTGATGAATGCTTGGTTGACAGCCATTGAGGTAAATTTGTGTACTGGTTTCCATTATTCAGGATTTAGATGGTTGTTGGAGTCATTATCTGTGGGAATAAAGTACGGATGGACATTTGTTGGCATTCCACCCGACATTCCATTGCTAATCATGACTTTTATCTTACATTCTTCTAGTCCTTTGAAGAGTCGTGTCTTCTTTTGCATTGGGAACGGACAATTTTCTGCGTGAATAAATGAAAAGAATGGACTTTCATTGGCATTCCATTTTTTTTCTTCTAATTGTGATCTCGTGATACAATATGATTGTTTCTAAATTTCTTATATGCCCGTACTCTCTTGGCGGCAACAATGATTAGAGCAGTGTTTCTTAATCATTTACCTTGCGACACATTTCACAAACAAATATTTTCATTTTTCACTATGAAGAAACATTTTTCAAGTATGATTATGTTTTTAAATTCTGTACTGGGCTTCAATTGAAGCGATATTACTCTCAAATAAGTTTACATAATTATACAATCACTCCAATTAGGTACTTGTTTCAGATTGTCTTCTTATGCAGTCTCGTTCACGGAATAAACACAAATAAAATAATTACTTCACCCAATTGAGGATGTGTATTTGAGATAGTTTTTATACTATAGATCAAATCGTCAAAGTTAAGTAAATAAAATTGTAATTGAATTGTACATCTATTTTATAAAATATTTGCTATTATCCTCAAAAGTTAATAATAATTAATGATATAATATTATTAATGGTATTTAAAATGGATATAGTGCATAGTAATTATTTTACATTTAAAAAACCGAAATTTGAATGTATGGCCGAAATTGGATAGATATATTTATTTACTTTTCGCTGCCAATTACTTCTGTTTAACATTGGTGAATTTGCTATAATATGATATAAAGTCCATCTTACATTTTTAAATTAAAATTACGATTATTTTTACTTGGTACAAATAATAGTTATTTGTTTTGATATTGCTACGATTTGACCAGTAAATATCTCAGATTCTTTTATTATTTCCGAAAAAAATGATTACTTTAGATTGTAAAACTGATTAAATATAAAACAAAATGATTCATCTATATGTATTTTATCATGTGAATCATTGAAAGACTGCGAACGCTTTCACTCTTGCATGACCGTTATAGCTTCAACCATAACTATTTTAAAGGCTTAAACGTGTATTTATTAGTAAATAGTTACAATACGGCCCACGTTTCCTTCGAAACCTGTGTCACAATCAAATTCGTTAATTCACAAAATCAGACAATTGTAACTTGCTAAAGCGTTTTACGCAGGCCACCTAGTAACTTCTCGAACGGAGCTCTTATAAAAAATGATATCCTATTGAAAAAGCAAGACTAATTAACTGTTACTCCTACGACAACTAACAAGTTCTGAAAGAAGGAGAGAAATGTTCTGAGTCTCAGATGAAAAATGCAAGGGAATAATGATGGTCTAAAAGATTTGCGTGAGAATTTGGGCCTGTCCCAACTTCGGCATAAAGTTTGACGATTTCTATTAAATGTTGCCTTGGAAAACAAAAGATGAATTGTAGGGCTTTTCAAAAGGTCCCCAAAATTATTCTGAGATAACCTCACTCTCAATTTCTCACCGAGGAAGGTTGAGAAGGTTGGACCTGGGAAGCCAGAGTGAAATAAATAGAAAAAGTGTAAGTGACTCGGAGAAAATAGTTTGCCAGCACTCCGCCCAGAAATGGTGCTGGATATTCTGGGAGGTCATTGAGCAATAAAGCGATAGGGCAATCACCCGGCAATCTGGCCCTCCTCTATCCTCGCCCCATCTAAGACTTGGTGGTTAGATTTTTCGCTGCACATTGGTTGAGAATCATTGTCTTAAATTGTTACATCTTTCTTCTACCCTTTGCTCATCGGGGAGGTCCCATTCAAGGTTTTCTAAAGGTCATGAGACGCCTTCTGTTCTTTCATACTAATGTCGAAGGAATCGTGCTGCTTTCCTTCGTCGTTATTTTATTGATGAGTTCTTTTCCGCTCATACTCAATTTCTCGAAACCGAACGAAAACGAAGTTTTTGAGTAATAGCCAACTTACACGTATATTTATATTTCCTGATCGTGGAAATATTTCCATGTAAAACGTTTTGAGGGCATCAAGTTTTTAAAATATCTTATAGCTAAGCGCATGTTTTTCACATATATCGTTTATGCGAATGTTGGGATGTATCATGTTAGTTTTTCTTTCGGTTTTAATTACATATATTATTAAATTATAAATCACTTTATTGCATATTTTAATCTCTGTGGTGATGGCATTACTTTTCTCTGAAATAAGTAAATGTTTAGATTTAGCTGAAGACCGTACTCGCTACTCAATCGCTTCAAGCTCCACCATATTATTTGTATCTTTTATCTCCATCACTGAGTAGTATAATGCCGTGATTTTATCATCAAAGTCGACGTATGAGAAATAAGTTTGGTGTGAATTGGCATTATTTAGGCGCTTCCAAAAAAGCTACAATAGAGAACCCTCTGATTCATCGCTCGACAATTATTACTCATTTTAGGCTAAAATTAGCCTAGCTACACCACTGGGAGGGGATTGTTTCGATGTGAAAAGTTAGTACTGTATTTTTTCTTTTTTTGTCGCCACATTCGGTAACGGTTATAAGATCATTGCTGTGCGATTGTGATTAAAATTACTTAGAATAAGTAATTTGTGATTGAGGATGTTGAAGTTATCTCTTTTATATTTTCGTGAAAACTATTCTACGTCCGATTAAATCCAACTATTAAATTAACATTTTATTTTACAGAATTACTTATCTTTACGCAAATCATGAGAATATAGTGCACGAATTGGTTTCCATAGGTAAAATGTATTTTTGCACCCCTGTTCAGTTACAGAGGTGGCGCAATAATAGTGATGTTCATGTTTGTAGTTCATTTCATAGTATGAGTGAATACTGAAAAAAAATTTAAATGTTGATATTGGCTGCTTTTTAGTCCTCCAAGTTGAAGATGACTCGCTATCATTCCTTTCCGCTTCAGGAAACTGAGGTTTGGTTCAGGAAAACTCCAGGCTTGTAAATACAATGCAAATGGCATAAAATATCTAAGTTACTAGTAGTGTTGCGATATCCACCCTATATATCGTCAAATCTGAAGGTGAAAGTTGACTCAACTTGTTATGGTATATTATGCTTCTCATTTGTTTTAGATTAGTGCTGATCTGTTTTCGATTATCTGAGTGGAGTACGCTACATGAGGATATCGTTTCACCTTCTTCGAGGTCTATGGATTTTTAGTTTTTGAAACATAATTCCCCTGTGCCATGTTCTCAGGTTTCGTAAGTAACTCTTGTTTTACTAGTAGCATAAGAACTATACTACAGGTGGAATATATCAATCGGAAAGAATTGGGAACGAGATCTCATTAAGCACATAATATTGTCGTTGTAGTATACATTATGTCGGTAACGTTGCCCAGAAAATTCTCTAAACAAAAAATATATCTTAAAAGTGATTAAATAGTTAAAAATGATGAGAGCATATGTACAAACATATCATATTCACACCTTTGTTTTTGTCAAAATAATATTAATGTAAACATTTTATGACTAAATTATATACGTAATTACTTTTTGTAGTAAGCTATAAATTAAACTTATACTGGTTAATTGATCAGTCACATATGTAATACGTAGGGTATAGTATTTCATAAATAGTGTGAAGCTAAAAGCATAAAATATAACGTAATTAAAAGTAATATACATATCAAAACGTTGCGTCTAATTTTGGGACATAAGCCGCAAGAGTAATACTTTTATAAATGGCCTTAGTGTCATTCGTTAGAATATTTTCCACCATTAAATATTCAATTTTTTAAATCTTATATGTTTAAAATTATATTTTACTTCAAAAATATATAGAACCAAGAATGTATTCGTACATCAAAGTGATTTTTTGCAAATTTCCCAAGACAAATTTTACCCGTCGAAAAACATTCAAAAACATTGAAACTCAAAATCGTTCTCGAAGGAACGCAAAAGACGTCTTGGGGGACGGTTGTTAGGAGAAGAAAAAATTATCGTCCGTGGATACTACATGCAGACTAAAACCTTCGATCGGTCGAAAATAAAAAATTACACAAAGGGAAAATATATCAGATACCGGTAAACCAGGAAAAAAGAAGTCGCTATCGGGGGAAAAAAGTCGCTAACTGCGATAAAGAAATTGCCACCACTAGCCGAAATAGGGTAAGGAGAACGTAGTGTAATAGGCGTTAAGTCGTGTTACAAAATTATGATTTATTTACCGAAAAAGAACAAATTTTCTTATTACTGCAATTATCCATAACGGAAGTGAATGCTCGAATACCGTAGAGTGACAGTGTGATCGGTAGTAAATGTCATTAATAGACATAAAAGTTAAAATGTATTTAACAAGAAAGAACTAACATGCTCTTCATTGTAGCGTTCAAATAAACAGCGATAATGGACTATAGAGAAGATGGAATGTCGGTTTCCTCATGCTTAAGCGGCTTTAACCACCGGGGCTAACAATGAGCCTTCCTTAGCAACTTTGCATTAAAAAATCCAATAAAAGTTTTAAAAAATGTTGTTTGATTGGATTTTTTTTCTATTTTTGGACCAAGATACATATACAAAAACAAATAAAATAAGAAAATATATTCTTTCAGCCAAGTTTCAGTCTAAGTCCGTAGCTTTGATATATTTTTTTTCATTAATATTATTCATATTTTAATTGGTGACTACAATTTACGCTAATATATATATATTTATTTATATATTTATATACACTTATATCTATACTAGTACATGGCTTTTTCATTTTCCAAGCGGGAAGGTAATAAATTTTATTAATAGGTATAAATGTTGTAATGTATTTACTGAAATATAAATATTATTTTTAGCGTTCAAACATACAGTAATGATAGAATACAAAGGCGATGAATTCTCTATTTTCGCTTCCTATTTCCGAAAAAAATAAACGTTTCTGGACTTAGACTTAGGTTGATAGGCTTTGTTTTCGCGAAGGATTTTCATTGTATTTTCAACTGGAATTTCCTACGAAGGAACACTCTTGTCCTTCATTTCAAAATACTCAGTTTTGTTAAAAGATTAGAATAACATTGGGCATAAATTCTTAATGCACAATGTCGGAGTCCATCGCAGAAGGATTTGGTGAGTTGAAAAAATGTTATTACCTGAAGATAGCGTGACAATATTATTGGATGTCCTTCATTACTTACCACTCGATGTACGAATATTGTGAGGGAAACAAAAACTATTCAAGTTCAGCCAGTTGATTTTGAAGCGAACACAAAACAGCATTAGTATGAAATTAACCCATAAAGACCACGGCAATGCGTCGAACCGAACGTTTCAGGAGTTCCTTCTTCCCGCGCCTTAGTATTCACAACCAAATTGGTAGATTTCATTACTAAAAAATTACAGGTACATATTAAGTATCCATACGGCCGTGCAGCTGTCTGCAGAGCATTTCGTACTTCCGAATGTATTAAAGCACTGTTCCGTGGCCCCTTAAAAGCAATCCCTACAATATTAAAAAATTCTAGTTTTTGGAATTCATGGATTAAGGAGTAATTCATTTACCCCTGGTCATCTTGGCTACGAATCCCGTCACGTAGGAGCTTTTGTAGTCCGAAATGATTAGGCATACTATTTGTATTTCTGTACAGCACCGACATTTCATACTTCTTTGCTAAGGCTACTCCTGTAGTTTGACTAAAACGATGGAAATAGTTAATGCAAAGAGGAAAGAAGGTTTGTGATTTATATTTTAATTCGTTTTTGGCAGCTGAATTTAATTGGTAAAAAGTTATCCGGACCTCTTTATTTAATATATTAAATTATCCTACATCGCAAAAATTATAATTGCGGTAGAGAGTATGCATTTAAGGACAGAAACTAACGTTCCTTAAAGACATTTGATGAATCTGCTTCCAGGCTATATTGAAGGCGTTACACTCGACTCACCATAGTAATAACAATAAATGCTAATAATTCCTTTTTGAAATTACATATAAAAATAAAATAATCTGTACTTCCTTACCTGTCTTGTCTAGGGAGCAATTGTTCTGTGATTGTTCATTTCAATTGATTTAAAAACAAAGGTCTCATAATTCCATGGAACGCGCTTCATCACACTGACCTTGAAGAGAATGAATACGGTATCTGCCCCTTGAATCCAGTGAAGGTCATCAAACTGAAAGTTGTTTGCCTTTCGAGGTTATGCATTTAGTTGCGCTTGTGCACCTTAATTTTCATCCTTATCTCTTAAGAACACTTGTGGTTAATAATGTCAGATTAGAGAATTTCGTTTTCGTAAGCATTGAGGCATTCCTTTCAACCTTCCCAATAACATGCCTTTTCTCCCAAGGCACGTGGGATTCTGTTGCATTTATTTTTTTTTTCATTTTCCTTATTATTTTGATGGTAGAGGAATGTTAAAATATCACTAATACCTCCTGAATGTTCATCTTTCGTTTCTCCTTAACGTGCAGACTTGGGGCACGTAGATGCGGACTGAAAGGTGTTATTGAGTTGAAGACGAGCAAGAATTTATCTATTAGTGTTGCGTGACGTACGATACTTATGAAATCTCTATTTTTAACTTTACCAAAGGCCACTTGAATATCAAACCGATTAGTGTACAACGGTGCAAAGTGATGACGCACAGATATTGTAAAATATTCCAGTCTGCGTGGACGGTTTATTGTGTCGATAAAGCTGAACCTTCCTCTCTTGATTTATATTTTCTATTCAAAGTAATAAACAAGGAGCGATTTACATATCCTTTCATTTTTCGGTACCAGTACTATATATTAACCTTTTACGTAAATGATCATCAAGAAATCCCGTTCGCCAACGAGGTCATTACTTCGCAATTGCCTTCGACAGCAATCAATCAAAGCGTAAGTAATGAATATTCAGGGGTGATGTATTGGAATGCGGACAGACTCATGGCGAAATGAAATTACGAACTTTCACAGAATAAATACGAATATTTATTATGTAGAAGTTCGCCTTGAATCAATCAATTCATCTCTGAAAAAGTAACGTGATATGTTAGTAAACCGAGTAATTATTTCACGCATGTAACTTCAAGTCGTTTCGTCATTACTAAACGACATGCTTCAAAAGAAAACTCACGTGGATATTAAAAATTTCATTCCCTAGTGTCACATCTGAACAAACTAGGAAAAAGATTCCACAAAAACCTCAAAATGATGGGAAAAATATAGCAATAGAAACTGTCGAATTTTGACATTTACTTATGCTGTGTTTTAAAAAGGTTTTCTGGTTGGTTCATACTTTGCTCGAAGTTTCCTGCCAGAACCACAGGTAATATTTTCCATTGTGAAAACGTTTTCTATAATTCGGGATCAAATGACCAATTTAAATAAAATAATATTTAGTAATCAATTTCAAATCACCAGCGAGATTATATGTTTATAATTAAATGATTAAGATACTTCTATGTGCTACCCCGCAAACCGCCTTAAGGGTGTGTGGCAGGGGTCACCAACATACATGCACTCCCACAAGCTAATGTTAGCAACCATTCACACAGAAAGAAACAACTTTCATGCAAAGCATTCGTGATAAAACACCGTTCACATCATGAGGGAACAATGTAGAGAAGATACCGTAAGTCTCGATGTTTCCCCAGAAAGCACTGATGCCGCATGTCAAAATGATGAGCTCGTCCGTTAAAGCTGCAAATGAGAGTGAAGTTCACAATTCCAAATGTGGTGGAAGGAATCCATCTTGATAAATGAAAAATTAATTTTCCACAAAAATACTTTATTGCGTACAACTCGATGACCAAGAAAACCGAAACGCGGGTTTTACGCAATAAAGTATTTTTATGGAAAAGTGCCTTTTCATTTATCTAGAACGAGAGTGAAATTCACAGAATCGGCCGCAGGACTGCTACGTGGAAGGCAACTGGAAACCACCACATTAGCCTTACTATAATATGTAGCCTTGAACTTTCAAATATGAGGCGATGGCATTCCTGCCTGTAAAATATACCGAGGGTACCATTGGCCCCTTCAAAAGGGAAAGCCTAGTAGATTCCTGCAACGAGAAGAGTATGATAGTAGGAAATATAATCTTAGGGAAAACCGGTGCAGAAGATACACCGGTCGCCAGGTGACAGAGACAGATACCAAATTGACTACATCCTCGTCCGACAGAGATACAAGAATCAATTGAAGCAGCGCCAAAGTTATCTCGGTGCTGATGTAAATAGTGATCACAGCCTGGTGGCCATGAAGAATCACCAAAGATCCAAGATAATGAAAGGGGTTAAGAAAAAACGGGAGCCAAGGAGGTACACGGAAACCTAAGAGGAGAACAATACTCGAAAAAGATTTGCCTTTATCTTCTCCGAACAATTGAGAATGGAACAGAGAATAGCACCGAAGGAAGATGGAACAATATGGCAAAGGCAAGGAGAAGAACAAATTGTGAGTTGGAAAACAACGATGATATGAAATGTCGCCTAGCCTGGTGAGTAGCGCCCTCCCCGGATATTTTTTTGGAAGTGGTGTGGAAAATGCATTTACGGACTCCCAGGGAAGGTGGCACTGGGAAGTGTGGAACTCGGCCCGGGAACCCGGCCAATACCCACTAAAAACCACACCGCATGATTTCGCCTATCAAGGAAGGCGGCAACCACTACAGGAGGACGTCATGAGGCCATCCTACCCCGGTTCGTTCGGCTACGGGTCTGATGCTAGTGCGCTTATTAAATAATTTTATGTAAATTAAGCCCCCCACAATTACCCGACTGGCCAGTATCTTGATATCATTCTTCCTGATCAATCCGGCTTTCAAGGCATCTTTTTTTTATTTTTATTTATTTTTTTTATTTATTTTCCAATCGCCCACATACAGCACTAAGAGGCCAATTTAAAGTGGACACATAACATTTTTTTTTTTTTTATAACAACGACGAAACACACACATCCATGCCCTAGGTGGAGATTTAAAAATCCACCTAGTCGGGATTCGAACCCGCGACCTCCGGGTTGGCAGACGAGGACGTTACC
>WURS02072139.1:0-10402 GCA_011762765.2 Rhinocypha anisoptera | reverse complement strand
TGTACTATTTACACTATCGCCATCTATGCACTTTAATTGGCGGCTTATCCGTACGATTTAGTGGCGAGACCTAATAACTTGGTCTAAGTGACACTTTACCGGTTTGTCTACTTGGTTACTTGACTGGTAACATCTATAGCTCGGGCTCGACCATATCGCCGTGCATAGAGGCGATTGCTTAGTTATTATCCTTATTATTATTACAACCATTTACGACAACCAGGTCTTCTATCTTTTCTTCTCTTCTCTCCTTCATTCTCACACAATTTCTCCCACTTGCTCTCAGACTCTCCGAGTGTTTAGGTATGGGTCTAAACTTAGCTAGCATTTTTGTTCAGGAACTTTCTCCTACCCTGGTTTGTGTTGCGGCAACTTTCAAGACTACTAACACAAATCAGTCAATGCGAAAGTTTCCGAACAAAAATTCTGGTCAAGTTTTTAGAGCAGTAGTTTATGTTACATTTTTTTCACTCAGCGGTGAATCACCGTTTCTTCTCAAAAAGCCCAAATTTTAAAACATTTGGATGAACATAATGACAACAATCAACTCAACAGTTCAACTGACACCAGTGGCCAATTCTAACTGGCCTAGTCTCAAGTGGATTATGGTGGCAGTGCAAACAGCTTATCTCCTGTTTATTCTGATCTGTGCCGCAAAGTATCAACTAACCAACGACAATACCTTGATCGTGGCTTACCTTGGCGATACGTTTGATTGGATCGATTCAATTCTTCTTAAACACCTGCATCAGGTTATTATACTTGTTTTAGTCTTTGAATTGATTCTATTTTTTTTACAAGAGAGCGCAGTCTGTCTTTTGTAAAGCCGCCGAGGTCAAACTCGAGTTATCATAATTCGAAAGAATATGCAAAAAATCGAATCAGAAATAAAAAAAATTGAATTGTCGAAACAAGTTGAATGAGAATTCAAAGAATTATATACGCAAAATTCGAATCTAATCGACTATGAGTTCGAATCACAACAGCAAAAGTTAGATTCAAATTGGTTAAGAATTCTAATCACAATAGTAAAAGTTTGCTTCGAATTGGTTGAGAATTCGAACCACAACAGTGAAAGTTAGATTCGAATCGGTTAAACACAGTGGAAGTAGCGTAACTCTTACAGTACAAAAACGTGAGTTTCAGAAAACAAAAAAATGGCAGATCATTAGCATAGAACAAAACAGAAAACCACGGCCAATAATTTTTTTATTAAAAAGTTTATTTGCGAAAAAATGATAAAATGAAACATTCAACTTGTTTCGACTTTTGTCTTTTGACAGTTAACCAGTAGATGGCGCTGTTAATTTATAAATTGTTTATCTCAATTATTTATCTTCTCAATCGGAATCCATTTTCAGACATTTGTCAAATTTCATTTTGAAAATATATTTCTTCTATATATTAATGATAAAAAGTATGGTCGTGGGTTTCTCTGTTATATGTTCATTTTCAAGTTCTGGCATTTTTCGTTTTCTGTCATTTTTTGTTTTACTGTGAAAGTTACCCTACTTCCACTGTGCTTAACAGATTTGAATCTAACTTCCGTTGTTGTGATTCGAATTCATCACCGATTCGAATCTAACTTTTACTGTTAGAATTAAAATCTTATTTCGATTCGATTCGAATGTTGTGTATAACTCTTCGGATTCTCATTTAATTTGATTCGAACTTTTTTTTAAATTTGCACTCGATTAGATTCGAATTTTTTGCTTACATTTCTTCGAATTATGATAATTAATAAAAAAATCTCTCCTTTCTACCAAAGTTAAAAAGAAACTCGCTTACATTTTACATATCTCTCCTAATCAACTTTGTGGTAAACGCCGTCGAGTTGGAAGCCTTTCACAAGGATAGGATCAATCTTCTCTGGGTTCTCTTTGTTTTCGAACTGATGCACACTTTACTCACGATCTGGTTGGCGTGGTCTACGATGGTTCTCAAAATTTTCTACACTATATTCTTCATAGCTGCCACTGCCAAAATGACCCAACTCAAAGCTCACCCCTCTCGATTCTACACCGTGGGGGTTTAATTATAATAATCATATTTTATTGTGACACATTAAACAATCATTTTTATTAAAAGTTGATTAATAATTTGTCAAATCATAATTTGTATTTGTGAAATTTGTAAAATTATAATCGTTTTTTTGCTTACACACTTTCTTATTTTAAAATTTTGTTTTTAAACTTCAGAATAATAAACATTTTTTTATTTGTCATCTTTGTTCAAGTTTCGAATCGTAGATTTGAATCTCTTTAAACACCTGTTCTTTTAGGTAAAATTTTAATTAATTAAAATTTAAATGCTTGTAATTAAATATTGATTAATTCCAAATCTAACCATAAGAGGAACAGAAAAATACGGTTTTTATGATTTTAGTTTGTTGAATTTGCATTACTCGAATTCGAATTCTATAATTTTGATTATATCGAATCGAGTTTTGTTCAAATTTTTAAGCTCAATTCGAATTCTTTAATTTCGATTTTATCGAAGCAAGTTTTTTAAAATTTTTTATGCTCAATTCTCTATCGAATTGAGTTTTATTGTATGTTGATTTGATTTGAATATTGATTATCTTTGATTCGAATCCATTTGACTATCTATCCATTGTTTCTGCAACACAAAAAACAAAATTCAACAAGTTCCATTCACAAATGACGTTTCTGTTTTGCTAATTGTTTTCGTAGAAATCGCTCCTTCCTCTCGCTTTTACTCACTCGCTCACATTCTCGCTCAATTCAGCCAAACCATGTCATCTTCACCAAAGTTGGTTCATTTTACCAAGTTATCCGGAAAGTTTCATGGACGTGTCTTGAATAAGTACTATGACAATCGGCGTGATGCAATTTATAATCAAGATCTTGATGATTATCGAAAGCTCGATGATTACGAGCTCAAGGTGGCTCAATGGGCGATGGCACTTCTCGAAGCGATTCTTGGCCTCGGTGCCATTGCGGCTTTTCTACTCTACCAAGGGGACGCACCGTGGCTCGCCGAGATCTTTATGGGTCAATCCGCTTTGAACGCACTGGAAATCAATCTCGAAGTTTTGGTTGTCTTCAATCAAGCAGAATATGTGAGTTTTTTTATCGTTGGTTATATTTGAACCCTCCGTTAGGTTTCTCAGGTATTTTTTGACCCAAATTAGTTTAAACTTTTGTACTGTGAGTGTTACGTTACTTCTGTGCTTAACCGATTCGAATCCAACTTTCTTTGTGATTCGAATTCATCATCGATTGTAATTCGAATTCATGGCCGATTCTAATCTAACTCTCTGTGATATCATATCTGTGATATGATTCAAATTTTATTTTGATTTGATTCGAATGTTGTGCATAACTTTTTCAATTCTCACTCGATTTGATCCGAATTTGTTGCATATTTCTTCGAATTATGGAAATTCGAGTTTGACCTCGGCGGCTGTTTTTTCACAAGAGGCAGACGACGCTTTAGAGGCTGGTCCTATTCAAATTTAAATCTTATTCAATTCAATCTAAATCTTTATTCGAATTTAATTTGATTTGAAATGATTTCAATTTTTGATTAACTTTTAAATTCCAACTCCAATCAAATCTTCACATTATTATTTGATTTCTAGATACTCGTCTCAACCTTCATCTTTGCACTCTACTTTTGTCTCTCCGCTACTCTACACCTCACCTCTTCGGTCGCTTTTGTCTATGCCAACCGAAGTTTACTTCGCTTTCTATCGGTTTACGAAGTAGCTGCCACCTTTCTGTTGCTACTCACCTGGATGCCACTGATTCGCATCGTGTTTCACCTCTCCCACCTCGCACTCTACCTTTTGATGGCGTGGACTGTGCTCAAATCCGAAGGTGAACAACATAACCGGTGGAACCCGCCAGCAGTGCTCTACTCTGTTCGCAGCTTGTGATTCAAGCTCAAAAGTGTTTTTTATTTGTTAACATTTTTACTTTTTTAAATATCTATTTATTCTCCACTTCATAATGAATTATCATAGTTCAAATAATAAGAGCAAATGTTGAAATCAAATCGGGTAAGAATTCAAATTTTGACACAAATTTTAGAATCGATTTGAGTAAGAATTCAAATTGTAATACAAAATTTAGAATCAAATTGGGTAAAAATTAGAATCATGATACAATGAGTTATGATAGTTAAGAATTCGAATCCTAGCACAAATCTTAGAATCGATTTGGATAATAATTTAAATAATAACACAAAAAGTTATAATCGAATCGTGTAAGAATTCGAATCACAACGCAAAAGTTAGATTCGAGTTAGATAAGAGTTCGAATCTTACTACGCATGCGCGAGAAGTGCGCGTAAAAATCTTTCATTTCAAAAATTGACAATTGACTTAAAATTAAAACATGATTTATTTGCCCATTCTCAATCTCCTCTTTGCGAATTAATTAATCACTTTGGCACTATATTGTAGTTTTTGATGAATTCTAGTTGAGTTGCACTTATATATATCGTTTAAAATAAAACTATTTATTGAATTAAGTTATATTGCTAATTAGTTTATATTGTTTATCAGGTTAATTTGAATTAAATTATCCAAAATTTTGTTATGTGTTCGAATAAAAGTTTAGATGCAAAATATATACTTTTGGTTGAGTTTCACTGTGTGTGTGAGTGAGTGGTTTGCTTAAGCTCGGCTGGCATTGTCGAATGCTACAGGCCACACTCGAATGGAGTGCCATAGCGATTGTGGTGTTGCTGCTGCTCATTCTCCTTTTCTGGTGGTGTTCCTGTCCTTGTGGCCTTTCGACCAGGTGTTTCGGCCATGGAAGAAGACGGTTCATGTCACGTGCTAGCGGTGTCCGACGCTACATTGATGATACCGATATCGATATTCGCTCTTTCAGTTCCTCACATTCCAAGGTTGGCTCTCGGGTAAGTTTGAGGCACTATATTGATTTGAAAATTCAATGTATCAAAATAATATTAATTGATATCAATCAAAATATTAATCAAAGTTTCGAAATTTCGATGATTAATTTAATTTGTTTATCAAAGTTTCGATATCTAAAAAAATTTTACAAGAAGGACGGCGTTAAAGCGTTGTCTGTCTCTTGTAAAAAAACGGCAGCAAAGCCGCCGAGGTCAAACTCGGGTTATCATAATTCGAAGGATTATGCAAAAAATTCGAATCGAATTGAGTGAGATTTGGAAAAGTTCGAAAGTTTGAATCAAATTGAATGACAATCCAAAGAGTTATGCGCAACATTCGAATCGAATCGGAATAAGATTCGAATCATAACACAGAAAATTTAGATTCGAATCGCAACAGTGAAAGTTAGATTCGAATCGGTGATGAATTCGAATCTTACTGCGCATGCGTAAGAATATGTAGCAAATGCCAGAATATGAGCACACTTTTCGTTATTATGAATTATAAACACAACACAGAAAGTTAGATTCGAATCATAACACAGAAAATTTAGATTCGAATCGATTAGGGATTTGAATCGCAACAGTTAAAGTTAGATTATAATCGGTGATGAATTCGAATCTTACTGCGCATGCGCAAGAATATGAGCACACTTCTCGTTAATATATAAAGAAAGATACCAAATGACATAAAACCACTTTGTTTTGTTTTGTTTTTGTTGCATGTCACATTCTATCAAAAAAAGTCGCAAAGTGGTTCGCGGTCACTTCCGGAGAACACCACAAGCGATCTTAGCAAGGCCACCATCAAGACTCAATCGATTCCGATGATGGACGAAGACGACGAGAGGCGGTGCAGTACTAAATCGAGTTCCGGAGCATCGCGTCTTCCCTCGGCTCACATGATGCAACAACGAGACTCGATGGTAGCCATTCTACGTCGCAATTCGATCCAACTCAGGCCGGACCTCTCCGCCAAACGAAGCCAACAAAAGTCGAACAATATGAGGAGTTGTTTAACCCCATCAGCAATCAAGTCGACCAGTGGACTTCTTTTGGTGCGATCATCCAAGTCCAAGGGAGGATTGCGCTGTCAATCAACGAAACGAAAGACACTCTCTAAGGTTCAAAGTCGAATCACGGATCGACCAAGTGTGAGAAGGTACCGCAATTCTTTGTCTTAGTATTACCTCATTCATTCTTGTTTTGAGATGGTACGGATGTCAAATAAAGCAAATTCCAAAATAAGCAAAATTTACTTATTTTCTTGAGTTATTCTCGTTATCATTGTCTGGATTTTAAGTTTTGTTTGACTTACTCATCGAAACCTTTAATTAGCGATTAAAATCTAATAATAATAATATTAAAAACCATATTGTTTTATTTATTTTTTACTCTTTGACCAAGTCACTAATCATGGACTATTTTAAACCATCAACCTTTAAAGTAAAATGTTTTTTTCCAATATTTTTAGCTTCGACTCATTGAGATAGAGAGTCATGATATCAAAACCTTTTAAAGTCACAATTTTAAATTAAATTTTTTTCGATATATAGTTATATATATTATCATAGAGTTTTTATTGGTTTGCTTATTAAAAAAATCATTTAAACATATAAATAAATATGAAAGTATTATTTACATTTACCTCAAACACAGTACATGAAATACTGGCATATAAAATAATCACTTCCGGTTCCTGGAGAAAAGATTTTGATTGATTACTTTAATTCACTTTTGATTCATGATTCATATTCATACTATTTTCTGATTTGGTTTGGTGTTTTAGTCTTCTTCCGGTGATAAGGTAGTTGCATCTTGTTTTGAGTTATGCTTTGGAATCTTAACAGGCATAATCATTGACATACGATAGATTGACGGCGAATCTCTTAATCCATTTCGGGATTTGTCCGGGTTTTCAGTTGAAGCCATGACTGTAGTGGTCTCTTCTACAATTGTAGTAGTTTCCACTTCCGGTGGCAAAGTTAATTCTTGTTCGGAGTTCTTGACCGGTAGAACCATTGACATTCGATAAACCGGCGTTGAGTCTCTTGGTCCTTTTGTTGATTTGTTCTTTAGATTTTTCATCCAAGTTTTCAGCTTACTCGATTTAGTTGATGATGAATCATTTTCATTTTCCGAAGTTTTCCCCCGTTTTTCTGGATCTTCCATGTTAGTCTGATTGTTCTTAACGGGTAAAACCATTGACATGTGATAGATTGGAGTCGAATCTCTTGGCCCTTGAGATTTGTTGGAATTTTCAGTTGATGAATCATCATCATCATCATCTAGAGACGAAGACGAGGTTTCCGTGTTGCTCTTAACCGGTAAAACCATTGACATACGATAGAATGGATTCGAATCTCTCAGTCCCGGTGGTTGGCTTGGAAGTTCCGATAACAAATCACCGATCACTGTTGTGCTTTCCAATAACGAATTTGACGTCGAATTTTCCGGTAGTAGAGTTGAATTAGCATCATCATTATTGAAACCTTTGTAGACCAGACCAAGCGTGGCAAGTATGCTAACTATATTATCCAAATACACCATTTTAATTTCTTCTTGTTATTTAGATAACACAAAATATATAAAGCAAAACCGAAGAATATTCAAAGAGAAACACTGAAAAGTTTAATCAAAAATTAATTAAAGCATTTCTGTATATTAATATAAAATTAAAAGTTAAAATATAATATACACAAGACTTATAAGATTATTATATAAAATAATATATACAAAGGTTATCTGGACTTTTTAAGTAGTGATCCGTGATAGTTTAGAATGACTTGAAACGCTCTATCACAGAGAAAGAGAGATAGAGAGAGATAGAGAGAGAGAGAGAGAGAGAGAGAGAGAGAGAGAGAGAGAGAGACGTACTTTAATCATTACGTAAAAAATTTTTGCTTACCAAAAAGCACTGTTCAATGATAATAATAAAGTTTTTTTTGTTGATATTTACGTAAGTAGTGTACGCTCACAAATCAATGATTGGAAATCTATTCTCGAGTCTAAACGTTAAAGTTTAACTTAAACGTCATATACAATCACACAAAATATAAAATACGCATTTGAACAAATATATAAAGTCGATTCCAACAAATTCGTATTTGATTCGAATAAATACGCATGAGATTCGTACAGAAATTCAATTTGAACATAATGGCATCCAAGTTGAACAGATATGAAATCAAACAAATACGAAACTTGATTCGAATAGATGATATAAATTGGATTCAACTTGATTTGCATTCAATTCGAACAAACCCTCATCTGATTCAAAACAGATATCGAAACCCAAAATTAAAAAATCAACACAAACAAAATACAAATATATTTGAAACGTATAAATACGTTGATTTATTATGTGATATACATATATCAAATCAAATAATTATTATTATTAATTAAAACTTATATACTGATCACTTGTTGTTGCTGTAGATACATAAACAAATATATAAATTAGATTAAATCAAATAAATCGAAATTGGAAATAAAAAATGGTTCAGGTTAGAAATTATATTAAATATATAATAATAAAAGAAAGAATAATTTAAATTAATAATTATATAATAAAATAATAATAATTGTCGTAATAATTAATCAACGTATTTGTTTGTAGGTTTTTTGCTTGTAATAAGTATATAGGAAAAAAAGAATAATTCGACAACACGAAACAAAACGAAATTAAAACTGCGTAATAATTAAAATTAAATAATAATAATAAAGTGAACAAAGCTGATTAGAGAACTGTGGGCTGGGTTGGTGAGAGTGAGAGAGAGAGAGAGAGAGAGAGAGAGAAACAAATGCGAGAAAAATAATGACAACAGAATTCACACTCCAACAAATTCAAATTCGAGATATTTGATATTAGAGAAGGGAAAAGAAAGAGAGAGAGAGAGAGAGAGAGAGAAAGTTGACATGGTTGGTTGGTTTGTTTGTTTACTTCTGCACCGTGGAATCATCCCCCGAAGAGGGCAACGGATCCTTGGTGGGAAGTGGGCCAGCTTCCGATTCAACCTCCGAGTAGGGTGGCGGAAGTGACACTGACGAGGCGGTCGAGTTCTTCCGGTTCAGGCCTAGCTGCGAGTACTTGTGACGAGTGGTGATCCAGAACTAAAGAAGAGAGAGAGAGAGAGAGAGAGAGATTAGAGAAAAAAATAATACAAGAATCCGACTTTGAAATCAAATAATCCCTCAATCAAATAAGTTATTACTCCTATTAATTGTTCTTTTGATTATTAAAAAGTTCATGACAATGAAAATCGAATTTCTCAATCCTTTTGTTAATCTGGTTAACTAAATTGTCCCAGAAGTGTTTTATTGCGAAAATTATAAAATGACCCAGAGAAACACATCTATGTATACTTGAAAAAGTATGATAACATTGAGGGTTAGTTCCACACTGTTAAAAATACTGTCTGGTTCTAACCTTACAATTTCCAAAATTTTTAGTTTTTAAGATGACAATAATTTTTTTAAAAGTTGTCTTATAACTCTACAATTTTTAAAAAATTCAATTTATAAGCGTTGATTTTCCAAAATGTCTGCTTATAAACTTACATTTTTAAATTGAAAGTCTATGACAAAAACTTGTCGAGTTATAACCAGAAACGTGCTTAATGTTAGCTTATAACCGGAAAATATTTTTAACAGTAACAGTAACAGCATTGAAAGCATATAGATGGCATGTGGAATTGCCAATGCCTAATACCCAATTATATTCAATCAATAGAAAATTGCAAAACTTTTCTGCCAATCACTGATAACTTGTGTAATTTAAATTAAAATTTGCATAACTTGAATTTGAACATGTCAAGAATTCGAAAACCCTACCTTACGCTTGGGCTTGCCCTGTGCATCCGTAGCGGTGACGGGAATAATGGCCGCAACCGTGCGTCGTCGGTAGAAGCACGCTGGGATGAGGTAGAAGAGCCAGAAGATACAGTAGACGGTCAGCACCAGAAGAGTGAGATAGAGCAGACGGGGAAGCAGACTGTAGAGACAGTTGGTCCACGACGGTTGACGGGTTCGGATTGATTTGATCACAAATCTCGAGTCGTGTCCCTCGGGTAGGAACTGTCGTGTGTGGTCCGGACCGAGCATTCGAATGCGTTCCTCCTCCTCCCGTTCCAGCTCGTTCAATCGTGCCATGTCATCCTCATCACTTCCGCTTGGGCGGTGCACTTCTACAGAATGGTTAAAATAAGTTTGTTAATTTATTAATAAACTAATAATTTTTTTACAAGAGCAGACAATGCAAAGCCGCCAAGATCGAATTCGAAGGGATATAAAAAAATTCAAATCGAATCGAGTGAAAATTTAAAAAGTTCGAATTCCAAAGCAAATTGAATGAGAATTCGAAGAGTTATTGCCAAAATTCGAATCAAATCGGAATAAAATTCGAATCACAACACAGAAAGTTAGATTCGAATCGGTTAACCGTAGCCCGTACGGCATGAGTCTCGAAGACTCATTTTGATTTTCAATGGGCCTCAGCACAAAATTGATAAAT
>WURS02072128.1:0-10403 GCA_011762765.2 Rhinocypha anisoptera | reverse complement strand
TATATATTTTATTTTCACCCTGCATGTTTTCTCTCGTTTCCTTTATTATATATTAAATGTTATTTTACGTTGTTTCCACATGATAAGTATATTTACTGTGAAATTATTTGTATTCAGAAGTCTAACATTGTCCCTCATGTTGTGGATAATGTTCTAATATTTTATTTTATTTTATTTTGCATGCGGGTTACTTCATTCTGAGTGCAATTTGTTTCTTAACATTTTCACTTGGGAGTGAATGTGAATGTTTGGTGGTGGCTCACCCCCTGCCAACACGCCCTTGCGACGGTTTTCAGGGAGATGTTTAGAAGTAGAAGTGCATAGTTGATTAGTAGTAGTATTTTTATAGGGTGCTTCGAGAGGCTATGATCATTTCGCACCTCTTCCAATCATGGAAAAAAAACCCTATTGGATAAACGCAGCGCCCATGTCCCGTGCGGGACTCGAACCTGCGACCTTTGGTTAGCCGGCGAGTGCGCTAACCCCAGGCTAAACCCGGTCGGCCTTCCTGCACATTTTCGGCAGCACGATTTTATCAACATGTTTGTATGACGACCAAGAGTTTGCCAGGAGAGGATGAAGTATTGAAGCGAAAACAATTATTTATCTAGAAGAGCTGTCCAGTGTGGGATGACTCCGAATACAAGGCATGGCGTGCAAAACAGTAGTGCTTGGTGGAAACTGTTATTCCACGGAATTTTCGTAAAAATAAGTTTGAAATTTTTAGATATGTTTGGTAGTAATACAACTTCAAAAAAAAACTTCACAGGAAACTGGCTAAATAATCGATATTTTATAGAAAATATATATTAATGAATTCAACGGAGCTCAAGAAAATGCGATGGAAAATAACTAAAAAAAAAGGTGCCTACAACGTGAGAATTATTTGGAAAATAAAGTTTAAATCCTAGTACGCGGAAGAGACAGGTTAAGTGCAGCCGTCACGTTACAAGGAGAAAAATTAAGTGGAACCCTTCGCCTGATTGGAAAGCGGCTTTGCATGGGACATGGAAGAATTTTTCCCGATATCCGGCATGGGTTAAATCGGGCTAAGAAGGGATTCATGGCGAAGGGAAAACTGATTTAAAACTGATATCGGTACAAACAAAGAAAAAGATGTTAAAAAAATTGTGGAGCCTGAATCGCTACGGATCAGAGATATGGAACATTGGAGAAAAGCAGGCAGAAGAAGAAGATGAGATAGGGAGGAGGATGCTAAAGGTCAAGCTAATGGATAGAGTTAGGGGCAAGGAAGTGTACAGAAGATCTAAAGGAGATAAATCAATACGGAATACAATAATGTAGCATGAGAAGAACCGGATTGATCGTGCAGACCCTGAGGAAAATTGAATTCATGGACCACAGAAATAATGAAAGACCCCCCGAGGAAGGCTCAGGGGGGTATTAAGAGAGATGATTATAGGAGATATTATACACTATAGAAAAGTTCACTTATTTGGGAAGCATCATAGAGGAAAATGGACGTAGTGTCATGGATATTAGACGAAGAATTGCATTAGCAAAATAGACCTTTGCGAAAAGGAGAGAGTTAACAAAAGGGACCCAAAATAAAGATTTAAATAAAAGATTATAGAAAACCCTAATATGGATCGTAGCATTATATGGATCCGAAACCTGGTCCATGAGGAAGGATGATGGGCACAGATTGGACGCTTCTGACATCTGGGTTTGGCGACGGATGAAGAATGTGAAATGGGCAGAGAGGAAAACGAATGAAGAAGTGTTGAAAATGGTAGGGGAGGAGCGGCGTTTGCTACGAGAGATCCAAAAAAGAAAGGAAAGGTGAATGGAAGGGGTACTCAGAGGAATGGGTTGTTGAAGGGTGTAATGGAGGGTAGAATGTTGGGTAAGCGGGGTAGGAGTTGGTAGAGAATAGCGACTTTGGACAGAATGATAGGCGGTAGGTAGTCTGCGGATTTGAAGAGGGATTATAGTTAGATGTTACGCTGCCAACCTAAGCAAAAACTCATCAAATGCCTTTCTTAGCCGGTAGATTACCCTTCATCATATTAAAAATAACCCACGTAGAAGAAGGATGTTTGGAGATGTAAAAATTTTAACAACTTGACTATATCCTTATAAAGGATCGTTTAAAATATTAGGAGAAAATTTGTAATTGCTATTATAGAGAATATAACAAAAATGAACTGCCAACTGAGATACAATAAACTGAATAAGTAATGAGAGATCGATATAATTAAAAGAAAACAGGACAAAAAATGGAGTTTTGACTCGCGATTGAGGAAGAATTGGTAGATAACACGAAAACGGGTCCAAACTAAGAAGGATGATATACTATATTCCGAAATGAGGACTGAGACCATTGGAGAAAAGCTATAGTTCGAAGGAAATATGTAAAAGCGATATTACGGGTCACAAACGAAATACTGAGCCTGTAAAAAAAATTAAGAAGCGAGGAAGTAAGAAATTATAACAAAAGAATTGTTGTCGGAGGAAGGCTAGTTAGAGAAGAATTGATAAATAATTTTATCGAGGAAGTAGAACATTTATAACATATTACACAAGAAAATGCTGAAGCAGTTCTGAGATCCATAGGGAGGTTAATTCATTGAAGAATGAGGAAAGGTAAATGAGGCTTCAAGAAAATTAAAGGAAATTATTATTATGAAGAAAAAATCAAGGTGATTAGAAGTAAATGTTATTCTCGGGACTTTATGGAAGAATATACATCCATGGCAGAAGGATTGTAGAGGAAGACGAGGCCCGTGATGATCAGAAAAGGTCCTGATGATTCTACAGTGTAGTGAAACATGTTGACCGAGTGAATAAAATTTTATGTGGATCTGCAAAGTTTTTCTCTCCATAAATTCCATGGAATTCCACAATGTATCGGCCGCCACCATCGATTTGATCAGAAAAGACCCGCCATGCTTAGTAGAATTTGACATCTAACTTGAAGAGTCTATTCAAAAAGGCACCAGAGATCAACGAAACATATTAAGACCGTTAAATCACGTTGGAAAATAGACTGTGACTGGTCCCCGTATGGTGGTGGCTTTCGCATCGGGATTAATTGGAAGAAGGTCATCCGAGTAGAGGACGATGTGTGTGTCCCAAACACAAGATGGACGCGATCGGTGCTCAACTCGGAAGGTTGCCTTCTTCCAATAACTGGGCTACCTAAATATGTGATACCTATGTATGCAAGTGAAGAGAAACCAACGAACTTCAAGAACAGCATAACTGTTTTTAAACAAAAAAAAAGAAGAGGGCAGACAAATTCGAAAAATTCCCTCGAAATAGCTTGGCAACCACGGCATCAGAGATTCTGACGAGAATAAAATACCGAAGAATGGGAGGAAAACAGAATATTATTCGGGTAAGGACCAATTTGGACTTCGAAAAAGAAGAGGAACAAGGGATGCGATCCTTCTTTCATGCATATTTTAAAGAATAGAGTACGTAAAGATCAAAATTTTTTTTCATTCGTGGACTCAGAGAAAACTTTTGACAACTTTGATTGTGACATCAAGCTACTTATCCAAAAAACATCCAAAGAATAATATGCAGTAACAAACTCTGAGACATGTTATGCATAGAGAAAAAGTAGAAGTGATAACTTGATAACGATCAAAATGCAGAATAAACAAGAAGAAAGGGAGGAGTAAATCAGGGCATCTTACTGTCGTTGTCGATCACCAATTTATGCATCGAGAAAGCAATTACTGACGTCAAGAAGAAGATGAGAGGTGAAGATGCATGGAGAAGTAATTAGAGCAGTAAGATTTGCAGATGGCATCACCATATTGTCACAGAAGGAAGAATCCCAAATTACCAGGTCTGTCCCAAAAGTATCCGACCTTCCTTTATTTTTCCCCGCTGGTGTTATTCTGCGTCATCGGGCAGGTGGAACCCTTCGAAGTGGTCCCCATTTAATTCAAGATTACGCTCTTAACTGCCTTTCCACTTTTGGAAGCAGTCCTGGAACTCGTTTCTTGGTATCGCCTTTAGAACGCTCATCGTATTAGTTTCGACTGTTTCTTTTTCGTCGAATCGGCGTCCTTTGAGCGGCATTTTTAATCTTGGGAACAGCCAAAATTTGCAGGGAGCTATGTCAGGACTGTATGGAGGCTGACGGAGCTGGACAACTTGTCAAATATTGCGCTTTGTCAAATATTGCTGCACGAAAGAAGCCAGCCATCGCTTGACCAAAGCTGATGCTGTTTTCTTCTAATGACGTCACGCAATATTTTCATAACTTCAAGATAATATTCGATGCTGATGATTTTATGACCTCTAGGGGCATATTCCTGGTGCACAACGTCCTCATAATCAAAAACAAGTCGCACACGTTCGATGTTATCCAGTGTTTTTTGTCGTCGAAGGCCGCCCAGAGCGTGCGCTGCTATCAACAGATGTGCGGTCACCTTTGAACCGCTTATACCACTCTTTTATTTGTGTGTTGCTCTAAAACTCGTCTCCAAAATGCCGTCTTTATTATTTCGATGGTCTCCGCACAACTCTTTTCGTGTTTTGAGCAAAATTGAATTCAAATTCGTTTCTCCGGTGTTTCCATAATTTTATTTTAAATATCAATATGCGACGAATGTAAAAAAAACACTTTGTAAACAAACTCCACGTAAACTAAGGCGTCCTGACGAAAACTGCGACATCTAGGGAGTTCGTGAGGCTTTACAGCTGACACTCGTACCCGGAAGGGGACGCTAAAATTGTCAGGCGTGGAGATATGAAGTAAGGTCGGATAGTTTTGGGACAGACCTCGTAGTTAATTACCCTGTATGAGGTGTTGGTAATATGGAAATAAAACTTAAGGATTCACAAAAGTAAAAAGATCCGCAACAGCAGTATGGAAATCAATTGCGAAACAACGACACTGGGGAGGACACAGGGTGGACACAGGGAACTAGGAAAGATAGGAAAATTTTAATTGGTTAGAACCAAGATCGCCAATGATATAAGAAGCAAGGAGGAATAAGTAATCAGACGACGATGTAGTTTCAGTAGTTGAAACATTTTTGGAGTCTCTTATGAGCCTAAAATTTCTCCTACCCGTCAATTCCCTTGCTTGATACCCTTCCTCCCAGTCTGATGAGTCTAATAGCTAAACCATTCTTGAAATAACCCCTAAAGAAATAAGTAATCAGAATAGGTCAAGCTAAGAAGCATTACTTCAGAAAAAATATAACTACATTCTTTAAATAATAATATCCTGAAAATACGGAAGAGATTCATTGGGTATAGATATGTATTCCCAGAGAATCTCTTTCTTAGGAGGATCCTTTTAAAGTACCTAAGTGGAACAGGGACATTACTGGCATACAGCAGAGAAGAATTTTGAAAACAATGGAAATGTGATTGCTTGAAAATGCAACCAAAGAATGTAGAAGAATAAATGGATAGACTGAGTGACCAGAGCTGGATGCACTCCCAATAGTGGGCGAAAAGTAAAACCCAATGGGTTGCATTTACAGGGTGAAGAGAAAAAAATGTAGGACATGTATCGAGGCATGACTGCTCGTTAAGTTATGACCTAAGCAAGTGTAAAGGGTAAAGTAAACCTGCCGGCCTCGGTGGCGGCGGGATAACGTTCTCGTCTGCCAACCCGCGGAGGTCGCGGGTTCGAATCCCAAGTAGGTGGATTTTTCAATCTCCACTTTGTGCATGGTTGTGTGTGTCTCGACCTTGTCATTAAAAAAGCTTTTAGAGTGCCTACTCTAATTGGCCTATTAGTGCTTTTTGTGGGCGATATAAAATTTAAAAAATAAATAGGTTGAACAGGTGATGGGGATTGTTTGGAGACTTGCTACGGACCAATATTCTCATTGAGATCTTATTGTGATGATTTATATATATTTTTATAACTAATGAACATCACTTTATTTAAAATATTATTGTGTTTTAAAAAACAAATTGTAAATTAAAAAAAATATTTTCCCGCAACTTCACCATAGAGTAGACTTCATCACTTCCTATTGCCATAGTGAAAGGGTGAATTTTAATATCTAAAAATAATAAACATGGGAGACATGTGCTAAATTAACTTACTTTGAATATGAAAAACTCATTGTCCGTAAAAATTGACTTGTCGATTTTATTCGGAACGGAATTAGGTGATCGATTCTGGTTGATTGACTTCTGCAACTACGAGTAACGCAAGCACTACTATTCTTACATAAATATTCTTACATTTCTTTTGTAGCATTTCCAGATGTTTTTTCTGTGCCCATCTTGTGAATTATCATGAAAGGATGACGCCTTATTAAGAGGAAACTTTTCGGTAACTCCCGAAAAGAAGCCCTCTCCCTTATACTTGGTGAAATCACAGCCAAGACATGTGAGCCCCCATAGCATTCCGTTTCCAGTCTTGGAGACGGAGGGGAACGAAGAAGAATGGGTCTACCCTGGGGAAGATAAGGTTGACTCTGCTTTTCTCCAATGACTACGGCAGTGAGTGAAAACATGGGATATATGTTTGGGTGCTCGCCGTCTCCGGGACTCATCTCGGCAATAACTCATTCGTCCTAGACAAACACCGCAGTGAATTTTGTGCGTGTTGTATCTTTGAGCATTAAGAAATTTCCTGCGAAAGGAATTCCAATTTCACGGGCTGGCTGTTATACTTCATTCAAATGACGAACGTGCCATATAACAGGGAGTATTAAGCAATAAAAAGGAATAAACCCATCTCCAAGCTGAATCGACAATAGTAGTTGAGATATTTGGAATATTTTTAATCGTGGGCCGGAAGTAATATTGAAATTCCACAATATATATTCGTTACATTTTTTCCTTAACTAAAATCTCTCCGGGGAAACCTTTCCGTAAAAACGGCAAATATTAAAAGAAAGTCTCTCTGAGATGGTTTGCGTCACGAGGGGTGAGAAACCTTTTTTAAATATCTCGGCGCGTAAATCTGAATTTTACTCCGGAAAACCGCGTTCTGCGATGATTTTCGTCGCCTTCATTTGTTCATTACCCATTTAGAAAGCCCCGCTCATTTCATTTCTCTTCTACCCTCTTCGACTGAAATTTACGGAGAATCTCATTCAACGTCGCGCCATCTTATTTCCTCCATCCACTTTGCCTCTCCCCTTCAAGTTTCTCCCAAGATCTCCTTCCCCCCTTTTTCTCCTTGACAATTCGTTTCTTTTTCTCACCGTCATGCTTTTTTCTCCTCGTCCCACGGGACGCCCACATCATACTATACATCAAAAGCTACCACTCTTGGCCCATCCCCTGATCTCACAGGTCCTGAAGAAATACAATTCAAACGGGTCTTTGATAAATTTCGGGGTTACAGAGAAAAGGGGAAAATATTTCGAAATGGGAAACGAGATCATAAGTTTCAGAAATTCAGAAATGGATAACCAAGGGTAAAAGAGGTTTAACTCCTGTCGTTTCTGGTATATCGACGCTATGGGATATGCGATGGTATTATTTTGTCTATATTTTATCTTTCTCAAATCAACATTTCGTGAGGCTTAAATTAATATGTTTTTGTTACACCAATTATTATTGTACCCGTTCTCAAAAAAAATCAAAAATGTTACTGTGGTCCAAAAATATTTGGCGAATACGAAATAATTTGAGCCATCTTTCACGATATGCATCAGGAGAAAAGGTTTTGCGACTTAGTAACAACTCTTTCAGTGTGAACATTTTCAAATCCATTAATTTTCCCAAATAAGTGTTGATTATTAGAGATGAGACAAATTATGAAATTTTTAAGATCACTCCTTTGAATTTCTAACAATTCATCGAATATAAAAGTCTTCCTGCTGCGGGATTTGGTTACCCTTTCATTAATGAAAAATCTCTAAAAAAAAAACTCTCTACGGTGCTAATGATTAGCAATGAGACAGATTATGAAATTTTTAGAATTTTACTCTCCCGAATTCCTAATGATCCATCCTCAAGGAAATAGCAATTCCTGAGGCGTGATTTGAATATTCTTTCGTTGATGTTATATCTCGGAAAACTCTTCATGATTCTGGAATTTATTCTTAATGAATTGTTTTTTAAATATTTTATTACACATAACGTCTTCTAGTCGTTTTTTTTAATTATCAATAGATTGTCACTGATATTAGCAGAGTCGAGTTCTCCGAAATATGGCAAACGAGTGAACTCCAATCGCTAAGTTTGTGATAAAGTGCCAGAGCTGAGGTGCGATTTAAATAATAAATGCATACATGTATCTGTCTAATAGAATATTTATAATTAACATGCTGCCCTTAAATTATTATTATGCATTGTGCCTTTACAGTTGTGATTATTTCATATTGCTAATCCCTAATACAGTAGTCTGGTGACCAAAGAAAAAAAACAGTTGAGTATCAGATGATCAGGCAGATAAACTTCTCCGTGCAAATATTAATCCGAATTATTAATCCGAGGCATTTTGGAGTAATTGTTGATAGGCATTACGTAGGGGTTACATGGGGGGCGTTATTATTGCCTAGAAGTATGCCCTTTCAAGTGGAGTAATCGCGATAACACAGGGAGGACTGAGTTCTGAATCATGAAATCGCCGTTGCTACTATTTTTTTCACCCGAGACATTGTTTAATTACATGAGTGATTGAGTTTAGGCCAAAAGCGATATTTAATATTTATCCGCTGTGACTAATTTGAAATTTCGAATTGGGGAGCATTGGGGAATTAAAAATTGAATATCGAAATCACGGGGGAAAAAAGGTTATCCCATCACGCTGATTTTTTCCCGATTCGTGATTCACGTTAGAATATTTATTCTCTTTCAATAAATTTTATAAAATTTCTCATGATTGGATTGAAAAACTATGTGAAGTAACCCTCGAAATATGAACAATTTTAGATGGTCTTTATTAAATTTTCAAAGGGATTTATGAAAAGATATCGGACATGCGACAGCGTCACGGCACATGTAATAATTCTGTTCTGGACGAGGTTATATGGAAAGGAAAACAAGTGGTTACGGAAAATGACTTCAGAGTCATGAACGTCTCCAATTCACTTACGTAATTAGGTATGCTTAAAAACGTAAGAATTTCTTTAATGTAAGCATGTATATTTTGTTCGTGCTTTCTCACGCAGCTGTTGGCAGTTACTGCGAACAAAGGGCGTAATTTTCGAGGTCATACAGTAACACAAGGGAGGAATTAGGTCATTGCGGGAATTGATAGAGGAGAGTGAGATTGCTCTTCCGCCAGACCAATATGGGTCCTACGTCGACATGCTATTTGACGGTCTCTGTATTGAACTTGAATTTTTTCTGACATGATTCCAAAGAAAGTGACTCATACTAGGGAGACACAATATGTCCCCCAATAAATGTCGCTCATTCTCTCACTGTACTCGGGTTTAAGTATACTGTTGAACATTTTGCTTATCATATCCCAGTGTACCTACCATTACTTTATGTGACATATTATCTAAAAATGTTACCTGATATATCTCGATCATTTTATTCTCTATCGGTAGTTACATTCTTCACAATCTTTCACCGAAAAGAAGTAACTAAACAAAAAGAAATCGGTTAAATGTTTATGTAAGCCTATGGTCAAGTTCTCGTACCAAGAAAAGAACTAGTTGAACTGAGAGACAATTGAATATATATCGCCATTCTTCACAGTACAGTACGATCGTATGGAGTCTGATTGTTGAAGGAATCTTTGAATTAAAATGAATCAAAGCTGCAGAAAACTCAATATAATTTTCCAGATGAAGAATGTTAGAAGCGTGCTCCTTTATAACTATCCGCGAATTCATCCCTCCCTCGCTGTGATTCGCTTTCAAAATCCGAACGGGGAATCGAAATTATGAAATAGATTTCATCGAGACATAAAATTTGTGACATAATTCCAATGACATTCTGCCGTAATTGTTCCCGGGTTTGACAAGGTGACTCCATAACTCGGATGAGAAACGAATCCCAGGGGCATATTGAACGAAACATTTGAGGCGTCTTGGAGCAATTCCCGCGTGGTTTTTGATTAAGAGGAATTTTCGGTGGGTGGGGGGACGGGAAAAAGGACTGACGGGTGGGGACAGGGGGGGAGGAGTGTGGGAGGAGGAGGAGGGGGAGGGAGAGGGGGGGGAGGGTGAGGGAGATCGAGGGAGGTTGCGGGGGAGGAGGACGACGAAGTGGGTCGTATGCAAAGTGGAGATGATGCGATAAAGGGGAGGGCGCCTAAAGGGATGAGCGGCAAGGTTGAGATACGTATATAGAGGCAATCTTGAAAGCGATGTGCCTGATAAGTTGAGTGGAAGTGCCTTTTATGAGCTAAATTGGGGGAGAGCAAGTGAAAAGGGAGGTGGGAAGGAGGGATGAAGGGAATAGAGGTTTTTATTACAAAACCAGCTTCTTTTATTTCTTGTACAATTCTAAGTTTTACAACAATTTTATTTATAAAGTTTGTG